>PVKS010051546.1:0-11102 GCA_004027875.1 Aplodontia rufa | reverse complement strand
TAACTGCTACTGTTTCAACCCCCACCCCTGACACACACATCCATCTTCTTTTATTCTCTTTACCTTAGTTTTTATTATTCTTTTCTTTCATTTCAGTATTTCTCTCTTATTTTTGCCCAATTTTTTCCTCCTCCCTTTTTCAGCCTCCGTATAATGAAATAGAAATTTTACTATCTTTAATAACTAATTTCTCAAGCTATTGCACAACATGATTACAAGTTTATACCAAGATTACTGGAACTGTGGAGAACACAATAAAGAAGTTTTTGATGTTTCCTAAGGTTGATTAGTATGTGACTTTGCTCTAAAGTAACTGCGGTAAATAGGGTTTAATGCCTTATCTCAAAGTGGTGCTGATAACAGAAAAAGGTAGGGGATACACACTGAGTGAACGTATTAATACCTGGATATTCACCAAGCTCGGGGCTCTTAAGAGAAACATGCTCACACTAAATAGACCCTTGCTTACAAGAAGAAGCAATACACATCCCAACAAATGGGCAGGCATGCGAACAATATGAAAAAGCAAGGGACCAAAGACCTCAAACAGGGCACAGCTCAACAACTGACCTCATGGACACCAAAGGGACGAACTGGGGGAGAAAGTATTTAGAAAGTTCAGGGTTAAAATGTCTAATGAGTTAGAAGAACATGGAAGGAATGAACTTAGAAAATAAAGGAAGTTAAAGGTCAATTTATTAAAAAGAGAAATTCTGACAAAGAAGCAAATGGAAATCTGGGAAACGAAAGACTCAGTAAATCAATGGGATTAACTCCAATAGATAAGATTAGTTTGAATACACATTTTTAGGCCTTGAAGAAAAATAATATAATCTTGAAAATAAAGTTGACCATAAAGAAAAGATGTTAAGAGACCATGACCATGGGCTGGAGCAGAGGCTTAGCAGTTACGGTGCTTGCCCGGCATGTGCAAAGGCATGAGTTTAAACCCCAGCACCACATACACAACAAAGTCTCAGAGCAATGAAAGTCACATGACAAACTCAATAAAATTGATTCTCTCTCTCCCTCTCACTGTCCCTCTCTCTTAAAGGTACCCATTTTCTTCACAAGAGTCCTAAAGCATTTGCTGGTCAATTGATGAAAGGGGAGAACATTTGCTAGGTGAAATAAGTCAGACCCAGAAAGTCAAGGGTCAAGTGTATAGATGCTACACCAAAATGAGGGGAAAAGCTGGGTGGTGTCCCATGAAAACACAAGACGAATCAGTGGAATAGAGGAAAGGGATTGAGGGGGAGAGAAAAGGGAAGAACAGCAGAATGAATCTGACTAAACTTTCTAATGTACATATATTAATATACTATAGTTAATCTCACCTTTATGTATATCCACAATGCATTAATTTTAAAAAAACTATAAATAAATAGATGAAAGATCAGTGCATAGAAAAAAGGTAACAGGGAGAGGGAGGAAATAAGGTAAAGGGGAAATACTGGGGACTGAAATGGAGCAAATTATATTCCATGCTTTCACAATTATGTTTTAAAAACAAATATTGTGTATAAGTATAATGTTCTAACAAAAAAGAAGTAAAAGAAAGTATGATGGGAATGCCACATCAAGTTGAAAATACTATTCATGAGATAGTAATTATTGAAAAGTTCATCAAATCGATATTCTGAAATTGAAAAGTAAAGTAACTGGAGTGAAAAATTCACTGGCAGGGCTCAACAGTAAATGTGAACAAGCACAAGAAAGAAGTAGTGAGTTTGAAGGCAAATAGGTACAGATTATGAATTTCAAGGAACAAAGAAAACAAGAATGAAGTTAAATGATCAGAGCTTCAGAGAAATGTGGCAAAATATGAAATATATAATCATATCGGATAGGAATGTCAAAGGAGAGAAGAAAGAGACAAGAACAGAAGAAATATGCAAAAAACAGTTAGTTATCCAAAATTTACTGATTACATTAAGGAATCAAACCCGCCTTCAAGTAGTATAAACTCAAAGACCCACAAACACATCATAATAAAGATACGGAAAGTCAAATGCAAAGAAAAATACTGGAAAGCAGCAGCAGAAAAACTGACTTGCTATTTACAAAAGAAACCCAATCAGGGGGCTGGAGCGGTGGCTCGGCAGTTACGGCGCTTGCCCAGCATGCACGAGTACACGGGTTCAAACCCCAGCACCCACGTACACAACTAAGTGTCAGAGCAATGAAAGCCATGTGAAAAATCTCAATAAAAACTGATTCTCTCTCTCTCTCACTGTCCTTCTCTCTTTAGAAAAAATTGATTTTCTCTCTCTCTCTCTCTCTCTCTCTCTGTTGTTCTCTCTTTAGGAAAAAAAAAAGAAACCTAATCAGATTTATAAGTGATATCTTAGCAGTGACAATGGAGGACAAAATGCTGACAACTTCATTGTGCAACACACACACACACACACACACACACCATAAAAACTCTCAACCTAAAATCTTGTATACATCAAAATGAAGACATTCAGCCAGATGTAGTGGCACACACCTGTAATCCTAGCGAGTTTGGAGGCTAAGGCAAGAGGTTCACAAGTTCAAGGCCAGACACTTACCAAGACACTATCTCAAAATTTACAAATAAATAAATAAATGAATAAGGGGGGAATGTAGCTCAGTGCTAAAGTGTCCCTGGGTTTAATTCCTATTGCCAATAAATAAACAAATACATAAATGATAAATACACTCACAGATAAACATAAACTGAGAAAACTTATAGGCAACAGACACATCTTATGAGAAATACTAAAAGAAGTTCTCAGGCTGCAGCAATTCAAACTAGATGGTAATTCAAATCTATAAGAATAAACAGAGCATAACTTCTTTTTTAAAAAGAGAGAGGGACAGTGAGAGAGAGAGAGAAAGACAGAATCAATTTTTATTTATTTTTTCATGTAGCTTTTGTTGCTGGGACACTTTGTTGTGTACATGGTGCTGGGGTTTGAACCCACGTAGTTGCACATGCCAGGCAAGTACCGTAACCACTGAGCCACCACACCAGCTCCAGAGTTTAACTTATTTTAATTTAGTCTCCAGTTTTCCCCTTCCTCTCCCATCCTCCCACCCCCTGATCTTTTTAGATATACTTGACAATAGGATAAATATTGACATTTTTGTGAAAGTATGCAGTGTAACTTATTCTAATTCTGTCCCCAGTATCCCCCCCCACCCGCCACCCCATTCTCTTCCCTCTACTCTATTCGTCTTTCTGTTATTTACTAATGTTTGTATTTATAATTTATTGACTCGTTGATATATATGTTGATGCAATTCACTGTGATGTGTTCATATATGAACATGGAAAAGCTAAGTGTGATTCTTTCCACAAACTTTCCCCATTTCATTCTTTCTTCCTCCATTTCCTTCACCTTTGTCAGTTGAGGGACTGAGCACAACAAAAGGTAGAGGAAGTGAGAAATCTCTGTTTCACTGCTGAATTTGGATGTGTCTTCTATCCTTCCCTGAAACTCACATCCCTGGTCCTTCAGTTCTCAGAACTATATCACCAGTTTCCCTTAATCTCTAGCTTACAGATGGCAGATTGTCGGATTTCTCATCTTCCATAATAATATGAGCTAATTCCTTGTAACAAATCATCTATGCTTCGTATTTTGTCTGTTTCCTTGGAAAACCTTGACTAAAACAGGTTTTGTTACTGAAAGTGATTCTAGATGAACAGAAACCTAAGGATTAATTTTCTCAATTGTTTCTGGGGCTTCCATAATATTAGACTTCAACATGCAGATAACTCTAGTAGTAAAGAAAGCTCTAATAATGTATGGCTTAATCTGGTAATAGAGATATTCGTAATTTCTGCATTGGATATGCATAATTAACCACTTATAAGAAGGAAGAGGCAGCTAGGTGAATGTTTATATGAACTTTTAAATGTTTTTTCTGATACTGGGGATTGCTCTAGTACTGAGCTACATCCCTAACCCTTTTATTTTATTTTTCATATTTAAAGACAGAGAGAAAGAATGAAAATGAATCAATTTTATTTATTTTTCATCTCTTCTTTGTTTTTCTGAAACTTAGTTGTGGATGTGGTGCTAGGGTTTGAACCCAGGTCCTCATACATGCCAGGCAAGTGCTCTACTGCTGAGCTAACACTCCAGGCCCTATTTATTTTATTTTGAGACAGGGTCTTGTTAAGTTACTGATGGTCTCACTAAGTTGCAGGGGTTGGCCTTGAATTTGAGATCTTCCTGCCTTAGCCCTGTGATTACAAGCATGTGCCACTACATCCAGCTACTTTTGAACATTGTTTTAAGAACTAATTAATATAATGAAGTTGACATGTTTATTCCTAATGTCACTAGACAAAGTGGTATGAGACAAAAAAAATGATCTCAAGGATTCAAACTCACAATTGAAGTACTGCATAATGATTTAAGAGCTTCTGTGTGTGCCCTGAAAGAGACCTTATCACCTCTGGCCACAAGACTGAAATTGCTGACAAATGCAAAATCTCATTCTGCAACTGGCTGAATAACAATACAAGTGAATCTTCCAACTGACTCTGTTTACTGTTAAAGTGAGAACATTAACTGGAAAAGAAAGGGCCAGTATATGTTGAAATAGGGGACTATAGGAAGACACATCTAATTGAGACTGGGGACATTGTGCCCCTAAATCCTGATGAGTCTGCTTTACCACTGAAAGTGACTATCCTAGACAGGCATTAGGTGCCTCCCCACCCACTGTGACATCAGAGGGAGTTAACCCTGCATTGCTTGAGGAAATTGCAATTCCCTCTTTTGAGAAGACTGTCATGCAAGACATTGCTGATTCTCCTGAACATTTATCCAACCATCTCTTTGCTTATAGACCTATGGATGGACTCAGGCTACAAAATCTGAGCGGCAGAGCGCTTGCCTAGAATGTGCAAGGCCCTGAGTTCGGTCTTCAACACTTAAAAGAAAAAAAGGAAAAAAAAGGTACATAACACTCCAAAAGAACTACTTAAGTTTTCTAATTTATTGGATATAAATCTGGGGAACATGTGTGAAAATGGATATTAAAGGTGCAGAACAATGGTGGAAGGAATGTAAGGTTGGATCAGAATGGATTTATGGGTATATGTTCATTAAGCACAGAGTTTGCATAGAATGTTGTAGATTCAGGAAGTTAGAAAGCACTCTCTTAGTTTAATTTTCTGTTAAATGAAACATGGACCAAAAAGTAGCCCATAGCAAAGCAACTGGAAGTGTTCGATCTGTCTTGGTTTAACGTAGAGTAAGGAATGAAAAGGTTTAGGGAGACTGGAATGCTAGAGTAAATTTGTCTTTAATACCTACTCACTCGCACTGGGAGGGTCCAGGAGACATTCACAGAACCTTGGTGCCCTTGAAGAACTCTGTTATCTTTCTTCTCTGTAAGCCAGATATTACAGTGGAAATTGTCGTCAATGAATTGGGAAATCAAAACATAGTGAGAGTAATTGTATCTCAGGGTAGTGGCAGCCATGTGACAGCACTCAGCCACCAAAGACAAGGTTATCATAATGGAACGTATATTCAAAGCATTAATAAGAATAGTCTGACTCATGAAGATATATAGTATTGACCGTACCAATGGGAATTGGTTGATATCATTTGATCTTAAAAGCCAAGCAGGCTGAGGCCTGGTAAGTACGTAGACAGAACTCCTGGGACTACTGGGTGTTATCATTTGACAAAGAAAAACTTGTACATGAATGTTTATATCAAAACTATGAACAATAGAAAAAAACTGTGAAAACAAATAAAATATCCAGTTGCTGAATGGATAAATCAAATGTGGTATATCCATACAAAAGAACAGTAGTGCCAATATGTGTTGTAAAACAGATGGAGTTTTAAACATTATGCCAAGTAAAAGAAGCCAGATGCAAAAGACAGCACATTGTATGATTATATTCATATTAACTACCAACAATAGGGAAATCTGTATAGGCAGGAGGTAGATGAGTAGTTATTTGAGAGTTGAGAGTGACAGGTTAAAAGAGGGATAATAGCTAAAAGATATGAAAATTATTTTACAGATGATGAAAAAAAATTATAAATTGATTATAGAAATGATTGCACATATCTATTAATAAGAACAATTTTATACTTTAAATGAGCAAAATGCATATCAATAAAGCTGTTAAAAAGCAAGAAAACTGGGGCTGGAGCGGTGGCTCTGCAGTTACGGCGCTTGCCTGGCATGCGCAAGTGCATGAGTTCAAACCCCAGCACCCAAGTACACAACTAAGCGTCGGAGCAACTAAATCCATGTGAAAAACTCAATAAAATTTGATTCTCTCTCTCTCTCTCTCTCTCACTGTCCTTCTTTCTTAAAAAAAGCAAGAAAACTATAACTTGTGTTCAAATACATTGTAATAGAAAGACACAACTAGGCTAAAAGTAACCTGATACAAATATTGACCAATGGAACAGGGCAGAAAATGCTAAAAAAAAATAGGGGCAGAGTAAGAAGGGCTAAGATTCTCCAGCGACCATTTCTCCATAGACATACTAATTTCAAGAGTTCTTCAGGCAAAAAAAAAAAAAAAAAAAACACTGTATTCAAAAGAGCTAAGGAATCCAGGTAAAGGATCATGGTGCCTGGTTTTAGTATAATGATAAGAAAAGACACATTGAAAAAAGACAGGAAGAAAGGAGTTGCCAATGTCATCGGTACACCAACACTAATAGGGTAGGGACGGATGCCTCCTGCTTAGGGAGGAAAAAGGAATTAAGTCCAGGTCTTAGACCTGAAACCCAGTACCAGGACCACCACAGTGAAAGCCAGGGCTGGGCAGAGCCCCACAAGCCCTGCCTACCAGGCCTGTACCCACAGACTGGGCTGTTCGAACTGCATTATCCAGACAGGCAAGGACCACTTCCACCACCCTTCCTCCAGCATCAGTAGCAGAACAAAGAGCAAGATTCTGCCTGCTGGAGAGCAAGGCACAGACGTTAACACAGCATTGTCTTAGACTTTAATGCCAGGCTCACCATGGTGAGACTCAGAAGCAGGAAGAAAACCAAAGGCCTCATACATAGGCCAAAGCTCATAGATGGAACCTCTAGACCTTCCCTGAAATCAGACATAGGCCTGTGTGATGGTATGGCCAACCCAAGGTTTTGTTGTTGTTGTTATTATTTGTACCAAGGATTTAAATCAGAAGTGCTTAACCATTGAGTAACATCCCCAACCCTTTTCATTTTTTAATTTTGAGACAGGGTCTCCATAAGTTGCTTAGAGCCTCACTAAGTTGCTGAGGCTGGCCTCAAACTTGTGGTCCTTCTGTCTCTGCCTCCAGAGTCGCTGGGACAGTCTTGGAGTAGGCATGGGATACCTCCACCCAGACTTCTTCTCAGGTCCCTGAGGTCTTGCAATTCAAATGCAACCCAGCTTAATGTCAACATTGGTATCCAGGGGACTGTCCCTATCACCCATCCATCAACCATAGGCAGCAAGTTATCCCCGGGTCAGTGTTTACAGACATTGCTCTAGACCTGCCCAGCACTAGACAGAGAGAGAGAGTAAGAAGGGCTAAGATTCTCCAGCGACCATTTCTCCATAGACATACTAATTTCAAGAGTTCTTCAGGCAAAAAAAAAAAAACACTGTATTCAAAAGAGCTAAGGAATCCAGGTAAAGGATCAGACTTGTAGGACAGACTAACATTTCAGCCCACATCACCAGCAGCTGCTGTGCCGATCCTTCTGTCTGAATCTCAGGAGTAACCCAGCTTAGCATAAGCCTTGGTGGTCAAGAGACTGCCTTCACCAACACTACCACAAACTCAGGCAGCTTAATATGGAGCAAAACACCAATAATAGATGTAGGTCAGGATATTAAGCACTGGAACTCAGTGCTAAGCAGGTACAACCTAACACTGGGTAGATAACCTCAGGATGAAGTCTCTAGGACCCCAGATTCAAAGCAAGATATACACCCTTAGTCGACTGGTGTTCTATTCCAGTCAGCATCACCTGTGGTTGGTTGCATGCAGCAGTTTGGGGCCAGCAGTCCGCCTCAGCAGTGGGTAGCTTGTAGCAGAGTGGGCTTTGGTCCTGTAGAGTATTGGGCTGGACTGGGAGGGGTGTGGGCCCAGGATATGGCACAACACCGTGGCATTCATGGCCATAGATGTGGCTTAGGAACCTAGAACTGGTCCTTCCACAGTGATTCTGCCTCAATCTAGGAAGAATCCCCACAGTGCCTGACCACAGGCCAGTTACTGTGGATAGGAGTTTGGGCCTACTGTAGCCACAGAGAGAGGCTTCTGGAGATGTGCACACAACAACAAACACCAAGAACCTTCAGGGAGGGCTGTAAGATAGCTCAGAGGAAGAGTATATGCCTAGTATGTATGAGGCCCTGGATTCAATCCCCAGAATAAGAAAGGAAAGGAAGAAAGAAAAAAGAATTTAAAATGGCTGTTTTAAGGAAACTCAGTGAGCTTCAAGGGAACACACAGAAACAACTGAATAAGCTAATAGGTGATGATATACAATTACTATGTCAATTAAAAAGAAAAAAATGAAGCTAAAACAGTAGCAAATTTCATGGGATATTGTTCATCTTTGACTTACCTCTGCCCAAATGCAACACAGAATGAGCAATATGAAGCCACCTCAACTCCCAGCTCCTTTCTCAGGGTGATAGTAAAGACTGGAACTTGTTTGAAATGTACTAGCTTGTCTGGGCACTACCTGAGGGACTGGTTTCTGTTTCACCTGACACAGAACACTGATGGGAATGATGATAATGATGATATAGTTTGCATACCAGGTTAGAGGTAATTGAAAGCTGTGTCTAGTGCCAAGATCACAGGTTCAGGGAGTCTGAAGTTCCATAGGTGATTACAGGCAGAGCAATACATTATAAATTACAGGCATCAGAGAAGAAGCAATGGAAAGTCTCTGAGGGAAATAAGGCATTTAAAACTGACTATATATATCAGGAACTAGAATAAAATCACAGATCTATGAAAGATGTATGCCCCAAAAAGTCTGAGAGGATTTAGAACCTCTGTGGACAGCACAAAGCCAGACTGTACAGACTGGAAGAACTGGTCATTTTTCAATTATCTGAATCGCTACTGAAGATTACAAAGCATGCTGCAAAACAGGCAAGTATAGCCCATTCAAAAGAACAAGATAAATCTAAGTAAACCGCCTCTAAGGAAACGTACCCCTCTGAGTCACTTGAAAAAAGTTTTAAACAAGTGTTTTAAAGACAATGAGTTAAAAAGATTGTAAGGTAGTATGACCTCTAAGGAGGTCACTGTGGTGGTTCCCCAAAAGACTAGAAATGAAAGAAAGCACTATATGACCCTTCTGTCCTATTCCTCAGTATTTATCCAGAAGAATTAAAGTCAGAATGTTCTAGTAATAATGCATAATAATGCAGCACAATTCACAATAGTCAAATTAAGGAATCAGCCCAGGTAGGTGTCTGTCAGCAGATGAATAGATAAAGAAAATGAGGTATATTTTGACAATGAAGTCAACTAACCCATAAAGGGGGATGAAATTATGGCATTTTCTGGTAAATAGAAGGAGCTGGAGTACATCACATTAAGTGAAATTGCCAGACAGGAAGACAAGGGTCGAATATTTTCTGTCATATATACAAGCTATAGAGTAAAAAGAAGTTTTTAAAAGGAAGGATATCACAAAAATAGTAGAGAGATTAGCAGAGTAGAGGTAGGGGATGAAGTGGGAGGAAGAAAAAGTAGGAAAGGAGAAGAGGAAATTTAATACCAAAATTATGCTCTACACATGTATAAGTACATCACAATGAATTCCACTTACATGTAAATCTATAATGCACAAATGGAAAAATATGTGTAGGTAGCTATATAGAAAGAAGGGCAGAAAATCAGAGGAAGGGAAACATAGGCAGGGAGGAAGGAAGGTAAAGGGAAGCACTAGAAAATGTATTAAAGCAAGTTATGTCATGTGCACATATGAATGTCACAATAAACCCCACTACTATATATAATTTCAATGTAGTAATAAAAATAAAAATCTGTGAAATGTACATGAAAGGTAATTAGAATGGAATTAAACGTTATTATAATAAAAAATCTAAACAGAATGAAAGGCATTAAAGAAGGAAATGAGGAATATAAAAGTTTAAAAGACAAACAGAAAGATCTCAATACTTATTTCTTCTTTTTTCCAGAGAGAAAGGGACAGTGAGAGAGAGAAAGAAAGAAAGAACCAATTCCATTCAGTTTTTCTTGTGGCTTTTGTTGCTCTGACAGTTTGCTGTGTACATGGTGCTAGGGTTCAAACTTGCATCCTCCTACACACCAGGCAAGCATCGTAACTGCTGAGCCACCACTCCAGTCCCAATACTGAATTCTTCTGTATCATTAATTTCTTTCAATGCAAATGGATTACATTCTGCAATCAAAAGACAGACCGTTTTCTCAATGGAGGAAGTCCAAAAAGCAGAAAAATATATGAGAAAATGCTCTACATCACTAGCAATCACAGAAATGCAAATCAAAACTTTACTGTCAGAGTGGCAAAAATGAAGAATACAAACAACAACAGATGCTGGAGGGGCTATGGGAAGAGAGGAACACTGTTAAACTGTTGGTGGGACTGCAAACTGGTACAGCCACTCTGGAAAGCAGTGTGGGAACTCCTCAAAACCTGGGACTGGAACCACCTTATGACCCAGCTATCCCACTCCTGGGCATTTTCCCAAAAGAGCTTGAATTGGCATATTACAGAGATACAGTTTCATCAATGTTTTTAGCAGCTCAATTTACTATAGCTAAACTAAGGAATAAACCCAGATGCCCCTCACAGGACAAGCAGATTCAAAAATTGTGGTACATATATATACAATGGAATTCTACTCTGATATTAGAGAGAACGGTATCATGGCATTTGCTGCCAAATGGACGGAGATGGAAAAAATTATGCTGAGTGAAATATCCCAAACTCAGAGACTCAAGGGCTGAATGTTCTCTCTCATTCGTGGAAGGTAGAATACAATCAGAAACAGACTGATAGTTGGCTAAGCTAATAATAACCTCAATATGGGTGAATTATTACATTGAGCAGGGGGAACCTTGTCTATGTCCCTGCAGGATGAAGAGAGGG
>PVKS010051545.1:0-11109 GCA_004027875.1 Aplodontia rufa | reverse complement strand
ATATAGATTCTGAAAATTGGATTTACCCCCAAGAGTGTCCCCCCAATTAACCACCCTTATCCCTCCCTTCCCCTTCCCACAACATCTCTAAAAAAAGTATTAGGTTGTGTAACATTACATGATATCTGGATTTAACACCTGATATTAGACCACTTCTCTTAATGGCCAGGGTCTAGTTCCAGCCTCCACAGATGAGTGAAGGCATTGGACCCTTGGTTTTCTGGGTTATGCTGATTTTACTCAGCATAATTTCTTCCATAGCCATCCATTTACCTTCATCATTGTTTCTAATTGCTGTGTAAAATTCCATGGTATATATGTACCAGAGCTTTTGGATCCATTCATCCAGTGAGGGACATCTGGATTGTTTCCATGATTTAGCTATTGTAAATTGAGCTGCTATGAACATAGATATTGTCATGTCACTATAATGTGCTGATTCTAAATCCCCTGCAAAAAGATCCAGGAGTGGAATAGCAGGATCATATGGTGGTCTCATCCCTAATTTTTTGAGGATAGAGAGAATCAATTTTTATTGAGTTTTTCATATGGCTTTCATTGCTCCAACACTTAGTTGTGTATTGGGTGCTGGGGTTTGAACCCATGTACTTCCGCATGCCGGGCAAGTGCTGTAACTGTGGAGCCATGGCTCCAGCCCCCATTATTTAACCCTCTTGATGACAATTCTGTTTCCTTAAGTGAGAATTGAAGGACTTGACTTAGATGTCCTCTGTGTTTTCATCACCGTAGAGCAATGTTTTAAAACAGGATTGTGTCCTACCTAATATGTAGGTTTCAACATGCATGCAACAAATGCAATGGGGTAGATCAGAATAGAGAACATCAGCATTATTTATAGTAAAAAGTGAGTATTCGTGAAACCTTGTTTCAGATATATGTTAATATGTCTCCTCAGCCAAAGATTATAGTTTGCACAGTGGTTCATTTTAAAAAAAATTTTAAAAAGATCTCTAGAATCTTCACCAGTTTATCTGCTCTGTGTATAAGGACTGGTTTCTAGAAGAACACTTGACAGGTCACTTGTTCCCATAAAATTTTGTCACATTCTTAAAAGTATTGTGACCCAAAATAATAAGTCTCAAAATAAAGCCAAATGAACAAGGATCATTCATGCCTATAAAATAAGGATAGTTAATTGTTTACATTAATTTAGTCATGCAAAATCAGAAATGCATTTAAGGTACTAAATATTCTCTTACTTTAAAAATACGGGTGCATTTTTAAATATTTGCTGATCCTAAAAGTTGGTTGATGCTTAAATTTTAATGTTGGTTTTGTTTTATCATGTTCCTTTCAGAAATATGAGCCTGATAATTGTCATCTGAGATTTGCATATTAAATCAAGATGATGAATAATTATTGAGCTTCAATAGACAGTAATTAATGTAATCTTCTAAAGTATTTGAATTTTCATTTACAGACTGTAAAATAGATTTTAAGTGGTATTGATCTTGCAAAGTTTCAATTTGGAAGAATTATTTGCTTTAATGTAGCCATTTGTATACATACCATTTGGACCGATGCCTTTGTACTACATCATTATTGGCATCTTATTAAAATACTAACTCTAGATTTATGGGTAAAGTCCCTATGATTTTCTTATAAATTAAACCAATATTTTGCTGAGCTTAGACATTCCTTTGAATACCATGGAGTTATAATTGTTTTTTGCTTTTTTTATCTTTGGAAAAAATAATTCTAATTAGGGTATTGAACTTGTTTAATATGGTATTGATTTCATAGCCCTCCACAATTCATAAAGCCTATGTTTTTTTTTAAAGAGAACCAACCTGTGTGGTAACATGTCAAATACACAATACCATTTACATTGGCACTCCCAAAATCAAATACTTAGGTATAAATCTAACACCTTTCTCAGTTGAAAACTTACATTACCCAATTTTCTTCACAGTAGGGGTGTGACTAATTCTGGCTACATAAATGTTGGAATTGTTAACATATTTTACCACACCACATTAAGATATATTCATAAATATCCCTTGCTTCCTAATCCTACATCAATGACAGCTTAGTAATAAATGCTTTAAAAATAATTCCAGCACAATTTAAAAAGGAAAAAAGCAAGCTTCACATAATGTTTGCACCACATTTTTTTGCAGAAAGGAAAAACTGTCTGTTCAGCCTCTGGAAAAGACCCACTTGGCTGTGTCACAGCATGGCATAGAAGCAATCAGAGAAACAGCTGAAAGCATAAGAGATAACAGTGCGAAACAAAGCTCAGAATTTGGAGATCAAGCTTGTTCTTTTCATAATAATTCACCCTTGCAGAAACTAGTTGCTTTCAAAGGGCTGTTTGCTTCATGACCTTTACCTTCACTGGGCTGTAACTTCTATAGATTCCATCACTTGTTAATACCAGCACATTAGGGAATCTCAAAATGTGAATCTTTTGGGGACAACCTATATCCAAACCACAGGAGGCAGACTACCCAAGATTTTCTTGCAAAGAAAAAGAATTATAATGAATATTTAAAGCCATTCATTTTCTTCTTTTGTTCCAAATAATGGGCCAATTTTAGTGTTTTCTACTTCTTAATTTTTTTTTCCAAAAGCAGTCTCATTATCAAATAATACTGATACATTTATTAATCATTTATAAACCATGCTTGTTATTCAAAACAAGTTGTGTGCTATACAGATTCAGAAAAAAAATCACACTAATTTAAATAAACTTTAAAAACTAGAATAGTACTTTAAAGATTATCATCAAAAATCTATATGTTGTGGGTACTGAACAAATTGTATTGCTGACTTGTGTGCATCTAGGAATATATGACAATCCCAACATTATGTAAAACTATAATGCACTAATAAAAATAAATTTTTAAAAGAAGTCTACATTTTCTAAACAAGGTAAATGGCACCAAGGTAGGCGATGTGACCTGCTCTGGTTATCGCAGTAAAAGTAACATGAATATGGAATGTGTAACAGACATTCCACTCCTCCTCCAGCTACATTCATCTGGTCTTTATTGACTAAGTAATGCTGTGTTTTGCACTTTCCTTCTTTAAAATGAACATTAGAATATAAATATTTTAACATATATGTGAATCATATCAAATAAGATAGTTTAAATGAGGAAACATTATAATCTTTCTTCATAGAAAGGAAAGGTCTTACTAAGAAGATGCAGTTGAGATGCATTATAGAAGTGTGATAGAAGGCATTTATTAGGAATTCAGAACTAATTCTGTAGCTAAACTACAGAAGCCCATTGAACCCTTGATGCACGTGGGGAATTGTAAGCCATTATGTCTCATTTGCTTAGAAAAGTAGTTAGTGGTATCCACAGTATGTTCTAGGCATTGGGCTATATATTGGGTACAAAACAGAGTTGGTCACAACTTCACAATGTTTAACCACATTTCCAAGATGACAGACATTAAAGCAAATAATTCAGTGTGATGAGTACTTCCATGGAAGAGAGAAGTTTCCTAGAAAACGTTTTAGCTGGAAGAGGTAGGTGTGAATACAGTGCTTTGAAGACAGAGACAGGAAAGCCAAACAGAAGGACTTAAGGTAAAATATTCTTAACTTCTTGCCCCTGCTTGACTCCAAGCATTGGTACTGATTCCTAGAAAGACAAGAACGATAAGCATAAGAAGTTTTGCTTCATTTTCCAGAAATATTCATTTAATGTCTCTCTCTCTCAGTAGTCTCCTGGCCTGCAGCTAAGAAACTTCTCAACCCTCTGTGTTCTCAGACTTTCTCCTGCACATGCATTATTAGTGTGTCACAACCTGCTCTGTAGTCCCAGAAGCTTCAAGTCCCTGGGTGCAACTTGATAACTGTACCTTTCCACTCTCCCCAAAAATTCAACCTTCAGTTAATTTCTTAGTTATGTTTCCCTTGATGTAGTTAAAGATGACAGCGTCAACTATACCGCTTATGTTAACAATGACTTCTATAATATAGAGCATTAGAGTAGGCAAGTACCACAGTCATAAACCTGGCAGATGAGATGTAGTGGTGGAGGCTTAATAGAGCCTCTGAGTAGAAACTGATTTTCCGTAGTCTCAAAATCTCCTCTCCAGGATTCTTGTCAACAACAGAGGAAAAGCCATAAGGTGCTAGTGAAGAAACTGGTCAGGCTTCAATTAATCCAAGTGATCATGGTGAGTACCTGACCCACAGTTTTGAAGTATTCTTACCAAAAACTTGTAACCTTTCTCCAATTATGAAAAATCACTGGGAAAATACAAATTAAAGAGTAGTCTACAAAATAGTGAATCAGTGGTCTGCATTAGTGTCCAGGTCATGAAAGAAAAGAAAGGAGTGAAGAACTGTAACAGACGATGAGACTAAGGAGATATAACAACTAAATATGTGCATAGAAAAGGAGAATGCCTGTAATCCCAACAGCTTGGGAGGCTGAGGCAGGTGGATCACAAGTTCAAGGCCAGCCTTAGCATCTTAGTAAGACCCTGTCTCAAAATAAAAATTAAACAAAAAGGACTTAGAATGTGGCTCAGTGGTAAAGCACTCAAACATTTATAATCCCAGTACTCCCCCAGAATTTTTTTTAAAAATGTCAAGTTTAAAGTAGGTTTTGCAATTCAAATAATAGTATCCTACAAGTATTAATTTCCTTTCCTTGATGACTATATTATAATTACATAAGAGTTGACATTATGTGAAGTAGCATAGCAAAATAAGGTATTTTTAATACTGTTTCTTACTCCTCTCCTGGATATATAAAATTATTTTAAGGTAAAAAGTTTTAAAAATAAGTGAGGGCTTTAAAGAGAAGAGGAACCAATAAGTAGTGTAAGTATAGTGCTTTTTTATATATGTACATTTGATGGTTTGTAATAATAAGTAAATATAATTTGAACACAAAAAATAACACTGAGAAAAAGAAAAAAATGAGCTGTGATTTGTAGACCACGTCTGCAGTGAGAGAACTTCAGAAGTCTGATTATATCATCATACTTGTACACAGTTAAGTAACCTGGCCAGTGCAACCAGGATTTTCTGTCCTTTCAAAGGAGGTAGCCTGGCTTGTACTATCCAGTCTTCAGAAATTTGAATTCTGGATCCCACCATATTCTTCTGTTGAATTCTGACTCATCTTTCCCATACTTGATCAAACCAATACCTACTTCCAAGTGTTTCAAAGATCCTTTCTTAAAAAAAAAGAGAGAGAGAGAGAGAGAGAGAGGGACAGTGAGAGAGAGAAAGAGAAATCAATTTTATTTAACTTTTCATTTGGCTTTCGTTGCTCCTACATTTGGTTGTGTACGTGGTGATGGGGTTTGAACCCATGTCCTTGTACATTCAAGGCAAGCACTGTAACTGCTGAGCCATTGCTGCAGCTCCCAAAGATGCTTTTAAAACACTTGTATTCAAGTAGTAATATCACATTTTGTATCCTACTCATTTAAGTAGAGGTCGTTTTTTAGACTATAATCCTTTTGGGAGTAGAAATCTTCCTGCTTAGCACTGCGTTACTCTTTATATACTGGTGATTCTATTTCTAGGCTCCTGCTTTGAGCTTCAGAGCAGCATGGCTTGATTGGACCTGACTACTTCGAGTCTGAAGAACCTCACAATATGTCCAAAACTGGAACATCATTGTCCACACCTGTTCTTCAAGCTTCACCCTCCTAGGTTTCCAAGCATAAGAAATGTGGGAGTATTTACCTGGATGGCAAGGCAGATACCTGAATAGTCCCTACTCCTGGAGGCCCACATTCAATTGTCGATATGAACTTTTTTCCCTCCAATATAACCACACTCCTCCTCATTGTGTTCCTGTACATCTCCAGTCGTGTTTGGTTCATTGGTAACTGATCTTTCCGCTATAAATTCATTTTCCACACTGTTGGAAACACAGATTTCATCAATTCTCTGTTTAATCTCTTTATACTCATGTGCACTCCTTATTCTGGAACCTTCTTCCTCTCCAATTTATTTTTCAAGAAAGCAGTTGTCTACAAAGTAATGGAAACAAAGAGTCAGTATTTCCAAAGTGAATTATTATCTGTGTCCTGAGTCTGCAGCTCAGCACAGGTATTCTTTTTTTAGAGTGCTTTCACAGGAATACTAATGCTTGGAGCTTAATTACCTAATGTTATTGAAACAGTGATCTACCTTTCGGAATATATTGATAGTTCCCAGCACCCCTCAGGAGATAGAAAACTAAAAATGGAGCCATCCCCTTAGGGTGTTTACAATATAAACAAAGCAATTTGATAATGTAAACAAAGCAATTAGATAATATAAGCAAAGTAATTGGAGCCAAAGGAGCAAATAAATTCTTTAGATCCAAGGCACTGTTAAATTGAAAAGGCCTCCAGATGAAATTGTGACCTGAGGATAGTTTCCCTGTATGCACCTTTGATTTTGGGGGCCATATAATTTTGGCATGGTTGTTGTAGGCTATTTATCATCCTCCCTGGCCTCTGCCCATCAGGTACCCATGGCAAGTACTTCTCTCCAATTTCCTTGAGGGAGGGTTGTCAGACATTTGACATATAAGCAACATGATGAGTTGAACCATATTTAATGATTCCATCCTGAACTCTATAATGGATATGTCAATATGCCCCAAAGTTCTTTTATTCATCCTTTTTAAAACAAATTA
Source organism: Aplodontia rufa (assembly GCA_004027875.1). Taxonomy (NCBI): domain Eukaryota; kingdom Metazoa; phylum Chordata; class Mammalia; order Rodentia; family Aplodontiidae; genus Aplodontia; species Aplodontia rufa. Next base: position 4,480 of record PVKS010051545.1, on the reverse strand, counting down.
CACGTATTCTGGAGTTAAAGGTTTTTCTGCCACTGTTGGCACTCACTTAAGTGGCCTCAGTCGCTGAAAAGTGTCATTCTACCAGTAAAGGAACTGTACCTGCCAGTGGTCTCCTAAAGATTTGGCTAAGAGAACACCAGAAATGAGTATTAAGAATTATTGATAGAGCCCTGGAGTAAAAGCCAGTTCCTAGCTGAGTCCTGTCTGCAGTTGCTCGCCTCCTCTTCTTCTAACATGACAAATGATGCTGTGTCCTTTGCCAGGGACTTCCTGGCTGGTGGAGTGGCCGCAGCCATCTCCAAAACAGTGGTAGCACCCATCGAGCAGTTTAAGCTGTTGCTGCAGGTGTAGCATGCCAGCAAGCAAATCACTGCAGCTAAGCAACACGAGGGCATTACAGATTGCACGGTTCCTATCCCCAGGAGCAGCGAGTGCTGTCCTTCTGGCTTGGTAATCTGGCCAATGTCATCAGATGTTTCCCCACTCAGGCTCTCAACTTTGCCTTCAAAGATAAATGCAACTAGATCTTCTTGGATGGTGTGGAGAAGAGGACCTGGTTCTGGTGCTACTTTGCAGGGAACCTGGCACCAGGTGGTGCCACTTGGGCCACATCTTTGTGTTTTATGTATCATCTTGATTTTGCCCAAACTTGTCTAGCAGCTGATGTGGGGAATGCCTGAGCCAAAAGGGAGTTCAAAGGCCTTGGTGACTACCTGCTTAAGATCTACAAATCTGATGGGGTTACGGGCCTGCACCAAGGTTTTAATGTGTCTGTACAGGGTGTCATCATCTCCCTAGCTGCCTGCTTTGGTATTTATGACACTGAATGGGGAATGTTTCCAGATTCCAAGAATACTCACACCTTTATCAGCTGGATGATGCCTAGTCTGTCACTGCTGTTGCTGTTTGACTTCCTCTCCATTGGATACTGTTCATCAGGGCACAAAGGAACTGACATCATACACACAGGCGTGCTTGACTGCTGGCGGAAGATTGCTCTTGATGAAGGAGGCAAAGCTTTTTTCAAGGGTGCATGGTCCAGTGTTCTCAGAGGCATGAGTGGTACTTTTGAGCTTGTCTTGTATGATGAAATCAAGAAGTTCACATAAGTTATTTCCTAGATTTCGCCCCAGTGTACAGGCATGTTGTATTATGTAACATATTTTGAGCATTCTAGACAGACTTTTGGCTGTTTCTCAATGGCAACTATTTACTGATTGAAAATGGGAAGCAGTAATATTCATTTGACCAGTTTTCTCTTAAAGCTATTCCCATGATGATGATAATAATAATGATGGGATTCAGTTATATTTTTTTCAGTCACTCCTGATAAATAACACATTTGAAGGAAAAAAGAATCTAAAAACAAAACAAAAAAATTATTGTTGAGAATTTTAAGTATTTATTTTCATGTTCAAGGAAAGAAAAGCTATACTTTAGGCCAAGTTTTAAGTTGTGAACAGGTAACCATTGTCAATTAGTGAGAACTGTGGTTCAGAATGTGTTCTCTGAGAAATCAGCCAATCTGTACCACTTTCATTCTATTGGCCATGCTTCTGAAAATAAATCAGTCAACAACAGCTTCACTCCAGTTGCAGTGTTTTTGAGAGTCAAAGTCAAGGAGATAACCAGCCCAAAGCTGCTAAGAGTGTTAATTATAGTACCCACCCTGTCCTAAATGCCAGCCAATCCATGACAGCTCCTATGATTCTGCAGAACAGCCAGTTAGTACATGCTTCACTCCAGCGACTGTGTTTCCAGTATTCCATGGATCAGTAACAGTGTCAGCTGAACACCACTGTAAGTTCATTACTCCCTTAAAACACCTACTTCTCCAAATCCATTGATCGTTGAGCTCTGGGCTTCCGAAAGTGTTAGGTAGCATGAGCTCTGGCTTTGTTCCAAGAGCTTGTACATCACAAGTACATTTCTCCCTTGCAGAAAAATAGGAATTCTGTATTTTTTTTGCATGAGATATTGTGTTCACTTTATTATTTGCCATCTTTCAATGATGCAGCTCTTATGTTTAGTTATGTGATTGGACCTAATAATGAGCCGCAGTGACAAGGCTGTGAGATTATCAAATTCAGTCTGCTCAATTCCTGTGTCAAGGCTGTTATCCATTTTTTAAACCTTTTTTTTTTTTTTTTTTTTTTTTTGGGCAGGGGAGATACTGAGGATTGAACCCAGGGTTGCTTTACCACTAAGTTACATCTCCAGTCCTCTTTCATTGTTTACTTTGAAATAGTTGTTAGTCGAAAGATACAACCTAATCCTGAAGAATAGAAAACAAGTTCTGTCATGAAGGTGGTATTATGTACTTCTTCAAAAGAGCAAGATTAATGGTTGTTCATTCTGTTTCATATATGTTCAGAGTCCCAGTTTACAAGTCTAATATTGAATATATTTTCTCATTGATGAAGTGTAGTGGACCAAAGAAAGCAGTTAGTTGGATGTAATGACTATGGAAGATATAATAGAATGTAAATGGAGCAGACTAACTACAAGAAATTTTATAAACAGTTTGAAAAACAAGGAGATTATAATAAAATCAAATTATGAAAAAATATTCAAGAAAGAAGCTTGTAATTTAGATACTGATAATTAATTTCAGAGAGGTAATGAATAAATTTAAGAGTATATATGTTCTGTGCATTTTTATTTATCTCAAAATATGCAAGGAAGTTAGAAATAATTCAAATTTAATAAATATACAGTTTTATTTGCTAACTCTTAAAACCTACCTGGGGTGTAGGGGAGAACCCTGCTTGCCCTGTTGACAGCCACTTGTCTAGACCAAGATCAAATAATAGAGCATTATAACGATTATTATTTACTCATTTTGTTATTAATATTTATAATTATAATTATGACATATTTTTCTTAATTAACAAATTCATATATGTACCAAATTTTCCTGAGAACAAAAAATACAAATATTTTATTTTTAAATGAAATAAAAACATAATTTAAAATAAATTTTCACTTTAAAGTATTTAAGACTACTGATATTTTGTTTTATTGCAGTGAGTTGACATCATTCCATTACTCAGTGAAGACTCATGGCCCTGGCAGATTAAATAATGGGCTTGGATTTGTTACATATTTGTTCATTATTCCATTTTTAAAAGCTAATGTTAAAAGTGGGAAAGATATAAGACCAGTATATTTAAAGTGGATTTTAAGGATGAGATAGAAGTTCTGATTTATTAATATTACAGAAATATCTTTACAAATAATTATAAGCAAAATCATTGTTTTTATAAGTTAAACAGTATAGTAGAAGCAATATTGATATGGAGTCTACATTTATAGAGTGCCTTATTTTTCTTTTAGATCACTGTTTCTGAGTTCAAGAGAGTATATCTCAAATAATTCAGAAGAAATGCCTTAATCACTTTTAACTGCCATGTTTAAAAATTGGCTTGTTTTGGCCATAGCTTTATTCTTACAAAGAGTTAAAAGTGCTTCCTCATATTAAAAGGAAACTAGTTTTAAGCAAGGGAAGTAAATGCTGGCTGGCTCAAGCCAAAGGGGATTTACTGAAAGCTGTTGGGTACTCCTAGAGTCATTGGATGGCTTTGGGAGGCTCAGTGAGCTGGACAAGAAAGTGATGAGGGAAAGCTGGAACTGAAGCCTGTTCAGCCAGCATTGCTGGACCCTGAGCCTAACTAGACTCTACCATAGCTGCACAAAGGCTCCAATTCAAGGGAGTTGCAATCAGACCTTCCTTCATCTTGACGTCACTCATTCCAGGTTCAGAGTAAAGGACGAGAGAAAACCATTTGCATAAGCCTGGGAAATACTGCCTCACCAAACTGGCTGGAGAGGAAAATTGGTTCATTTTGCATTTCTTTTTTTTTTTTTTTAAAGAATAAGGGACAGTGATAGAGGAGAGATACAGAGAGAATCAATTTTGTTTAGTTTTTCATGTGGCATTCGTTGCTCCAACACTCCCTTGTGTATGTGTTGCCGGGGTTCAAACTCCTGTCCTCACCCATGCCAGGCAAGTGCTGTAACTGCTGAGCCACCACTCCAGCCCCTCACTTTGCATTTCTACACCAAGAGTCAGGGGTCTGAGTTCTATCACCACTACATACAACAAGTAATTCAAGTTCAACCCAGGTAAGAGTAAATGTTTGATAGGATATGTGTGTGTGTGTGTATGTGTGTGTGTGTGTGTGTGTGCAGAGAGATAAACATGCAGATAGACATGCATGCACCATGCATATGCATCATCTCTAATTTGCTTTAAGATTAAATAGTGAAGCAAATTACTATCTAGTCACCTAACACTTTTTGATAGGGACAGTCAGACATAGAGGGATCACACAGTTAAAATGGATATACCTGATATATTTAATGCAAAGGACCACGTTCTGCCCCAAGTAGTGTGAATTTCAAATTGTGTCATCTTACATTTGAATTTTTTTAACCACTTGGTCCTCTTTGCTTCTGCTCTTTGTCCCTAAAAGTTTAT
>PVKS010051544.1:0-11102 GCA_004027875.1 Aplodontia rufa | reverse complement strand
TTTTTTTCCACAATTTTTATTTGTGCATTGTAGTTTCACATGATGATAGGATTTGTTGTTACATATTCGTCCATGCACATAATATAACAATGTAATTTGGCCAATATCTCTCCCCAGCACTTTCCCCTTCCCTCCTGACTCCTATCCCTTGGTCCCTTTTTCTACTGATCTCCCTTTGATTTTCATGAGATCCCCCCACCCCCGCACCTTTTCCTCTCTAGCTCTTCATATGAGAGAAAACATAAGCCTCCTGACCTTCTGTGTTTGACTTATTTTACTAAATAATGCACTCTAGTTCTACCCATTTTCCTGAAAATGACAATTTAATTTTTCTTTATTTTGCCCCATTTTTGAGGGAAAGCAAAGGTAAAAGAACAGTGGAACTCTGGGCTGCTCATAGCCAAATCAGTGGCTGTTTTAAGAAATGAGGGCTGAGGAAATGAAAATAGAGCAGGATTTCTTGTAACCACATCAACTCTTACCACAGAATATAGTATATAAAGAAGGCTGCTCAAACAATTTGTTTTCTTGCTACCTTGGAGGCAAGAAATCTGTCTTCAGCTTGGAATTATGGCTAACTGAGGCAGTAAGAGATGTTAATGTAGCATAAGCTGCATTTGGAAACACAGGATCCAAATAAATCCCAACTTCCCCTTTACTGTGTTTCCTTCCCTGTTTTGGAAAGCAAATCAGAGATACTGAAGATGTTGGGACTACCAGGTATGTCTGACTTTAGCACATACTCTGTAGTAGAGGTCACCATCCAATCAGAAAAAAACTCATGAAATACTTATTCTCATCCTACTTTTTAAATTAGAATATGGACCTGATGTACCTGTCTGTGTCATTTCAGAAGAGTTCAGACCTTAGAACTGATTATATCTCAGATTTTAAAAACCAGTACTGTTGGTATCTAGACTCCTTTTTTATTTATGTAAATTTAAGCATTTTATTGAATCTCTTTGTACCTCAGTTTCCTCATCTGGAAAATGGAATTAATAACATCAAACTAGGCATGAGAAAATTCTGGCCATTTCTTGGCATCTAGGTAAAGAGTTGAAATTAAATTAGTAAAGCTAGCATTTGTACTTAGAGAGCTTGCTGATAGAAACTATGTTCACAACTATTGTGCAAATGTGCTTCTCACAAACACCCTGCCTTATCAATGCCTGGAGGCCTTCCATGATCTGGCTCCATACATACTGGTCTCAGTTTTTGCTGTGTTCTCTCCTCTCCAGTCAACCTGACCTCCTTGCCATTCCTGGAATATTTTCAATACATCCCCAAGTTATGGTATCTGAAACCACTGTTCCTTACACTCACAACCCTCTACTCCAAATATCCTCATGGCTTCTTTCCATGCTTCTTTTGGTGTCACTTCAACAAAGTGACTTCCCTGACCTCCTTATCCATACATGAATTCTTTTTGCTCCGTGTCTCTTAATCTCTAATTTTTTATCACCACACTGTTTTCCAGAGTGATTGCATTAATTTTCAGCCATGCCACCAACAATGTATGAGTGTACTTTCCCTCCACATCCTCAGCACCATTTATTATTATTTGTATTCTTGATAATTGCCATTTTGATTGGTATGAGATAAAATCTTAATGTAGTTTCAATTTGCATTTTGCTGTTAATGTCTAGTCTTTTAATCTTCATATCTATCTTCATGGAACTTATTAGATATTACATGGCTCCTGACATATTTGTATTTATATATACTAGACTGGTTATATATAACCAGAATAAAAACTCCATACTAGAGGAAATTGGACTATTGTATTCACTGCTATGCTGTCAGCTCCTAGAAAAGACCCAGCACATAATAAGTGCTCAATAAATATTTGCTGAAATCAAGGAAGGAAGAAATGAAGGATGGAAGATTAATTAATTAAATTATGATACTGGTTATCCAATTACTAAGTATTTCTAACTTCCATCAAACCAACTTAGGATTTTCATGATTTTCTCACCTGGAACCCCAAAGATTTCCTGTGTCATTTCCTGAAGTAGCTAAGGATTCTGGCCTAAACTATCAAAGTGCCTGGGGCTGAGGTAATACAAATTAGTTACTTAATTATTCTTACACTAATAAACACTAGTATTTATTAAACACTAAAGAGGGTTAGTGTTTTCATCAGCTTTGTGCTGCTGTGATGAATATATCCAGCCAGAACAACTTAGAGGAGGAAAAGCATATTTGGGCTCAGAGTTTCAGAGGTTCAGTCCATAATCAGTCAACTCCATGGCTCTGGGCCCAAGATGTGGCAGAACATTACAGCAGAAAGGTGTTGAAGAGGAAAGCAGTCAAGACATGGCAACCAGGAAGACAGAGAAAAAGAGCTCCACTCACCAGGGACAAAATATAAACCGAAAGGCATATCACCAGTGACCTACTTTCTCCAGCCACACCCTACCTGACTTAGTTACCACCCATTCAAGTGGCTGAATCTACTAATCAGGTCACAGCTCTCATAATCTCTCTGAACATTTTTGCATTGCCTCACATAAGATGTTTGGAGGGCACCTCGTATCCAAGCCATAGCAATCAGGCACTGAGTTAAGCACTTAATATAACTTATTGCATTTTATTGCCACAATAGTACCTTTTAATAGGAAGAAAAAATTCATACTGTTTACCTATGTGAGCTCTGGAGTCAGACTACTCAGATTTAAATCCTGGAGCTACCATTGACTCATGTGTGGTCCCTCTCTGTTTATTATCTGTAAAGAGCAAGTGATATTAACTACTCATAGGTAAAAGAGTCATTTTTAGGATTAAATGTAATCATGCAGGTGAAGCATTTGGCACATGATAAACATTCAAAAATCTTAGCTACTGTTATCTTTTTCTTATAGCCGGAAACCAGGGCTGAAAGCAATTAAGAACCTTGTCCATGGGCCTATACAACTAAGAAACAGGACTGGAATTTAAACCTTGTACTGTTTAATACTAGAATTTTTTTCAATTAAACTATATACTGCCATTCTTAGACGAGCTTTTTGTTCAAAGGGTATCTAGGGAAGTAAATACAGTATAGGAAAATGGTATCATTTTTCTGGACTAGTATTATCTTTTAAGATAATAGAGATTAAGTGTTTAAAAGCTCACACAGGGAATCACTACATATTTGTAAATGGAACTAGGGTTGATGATGGTGACTTTGGTAACCCAGGATGGTTTTATGTCTGTATTGAAAATTTTGATCACTTTTCATGTGACAGATTGGATTAAATAATTTTTCTAGAGGGAAATTTAGGAGAATATATATCTTTACAATTTGGGTCTATTCAAAGATTTCTTAGGACACAAAGAATACTAGTTATAACAAAATGATAATTGGGCTTTATAAGACTAGGAATTTCTTTTCACCAAAAGACACCATTAAGAGAATGAAAAGAGCTGGACGCAGGGTGCATACCTATAATCCCAACGACTCTGGAGGCTGTGTGGCAAGAGGATCACAAATTTTAAACCAGCCTCAGCAATTTTGCAAGACCCTCAGCAACTTAGCAAGACCTCATCTGAAAAAACATGGGGGTAAGGGGGTTAGGCAAATGTCTCTGGGTTCAATCCCCAGAATGCCAAAAAGAGAAGAAGAAATTGAAAACCATGGAGCAAGAAAAGATTTTTTAGTACTTACAACCTACAACAAAAGATTCTTATCCAGAAAACAGAACCCTACAAACCTATAAGGAAATGCCAGGAGATTCTAGAAAAGCAGGCAAAAGACAAAGGTACTTGACAAAAGAAGTGATTAGCACAGTCAATAAAATATGCATATTTAATTTTAAATCCATCAAATATGTGGAATTCTCAACTAACATCCAAGGTTTAAAAAAAGTCTAGAAAAGTCAAATACTAAGCTGTCAACAAAAATCTAATAGAGATAAGACAGGGGTTCTGTCTAAAAGGATCATCTTGTGGAAACACATGACACAATCAAGCCAAGGTGAGAGTTTAGGAGAGACGATAAAATGGCTAGGTAGTCAGGACAGTGGGCCCCATTCAACCAGACCTAGAAGCTAGTCAGGAGAGAGCCATTAAGGGGCAAGCTCAGGGCCTTCAAATGCAAATGACCATAAGGCTCACCTGTGGGAGCAAGTCTTTTGTCCCAGAGACAGGTAAAACTAAGAAGTGGGGGTGGACACAGATGGGAACTAGAAAAGATTTCCTACCTGTTTTGCATAGATTTTAACCAATGGTTTTTGTGCTCAGTTTCAATGACTGTTTTACAAAGAGTTCAGCCAATAATGATAGTGCTTTTCATGAGTCTTAATCAAGGCTCATACCCAAACACATATTATCCCCTCCCTAACCCACATAAGATGGTATCCTGCTTCTAGGTATCCCTATGCTTTGCAGTGTCTGCTCCCTTTCCTTAAATAAATATTACTCCTTTTACTCTCCCCTTCCATGGTTGTCCGTGGATTTTATTCTTCAAATTCATGAGACAAGAACCCAGAAGATTGGCTCCAAATTTCCAGGATGAATTTCCACACCAAGAGCTGCAATGCACCTCTCAACAGTAGCGGGGAAATTCCAGCTCTAAGCTGGGGAGACTGCTAACACTGTTTGGGCCTTGGAAATCTACAACCAACCTAAATCCTCAATTTTAACTGGGAACAGCTGCAAACACTGAAAATGGGCTACTTTGGCCACAGAATTTTGTAGCCAGCCCAACTTCATCAGCCAGCAGGAACACAGAATCCAGCCTAATCTCAAAAACCCCGCATCAAAGGTATAAAGTGTAGGGGCTGGAGCGGTGGCTCAGTGGTTATGGCGCTTGCCCGGCATGCACAAGTACACGGGTTCAAACCCCAGCACCTACGTACACAGCTAAATGTCAGAACAACGAAAACCATGTGTAAAACTCAATAAAATTGATTCTCTCTCTCACTGTCCTTCAAAAAAAATATATAAAAGTATAAAGTGTAAAAATCAAGCTTAAAGGACATGATAGTAACCAGTGTAAATTCTAAATAAAAGGAACACAGAAATTTCAGAGGAGGTGACAAGGAGCTGTGTCCTGATGGATGAGTGGACTGACAATGTGACTTGAGGAGCCTTGGGTGGCACTGTTGATAGTGGAAGGTGTAAGATCAGGCATGGGTGATCAAAAAGGAGTCAAACCTAAACATGGTTGAGCAAAAGTTTCACCGGCAATAGGCTCTCTGGCAAGGTTTCCCAGTCCACCAGAGTAAGGGCAACTCAGGGAAGTTGCACACGCCCCAGCTGGGCAGCTACTTTATTGTCTGGGTGGGCAGGGGAAGTTTGGGGGTCTCACCTGGGGATTGGCTGGTGACTCCATTGATCGTCGGTGGTTGGGAGATGCTATTGGGGTTTATCTGTCAGCACCTGATTGGTTGTTCCTGTGCTCGCAGGCTGCCAGATGCCCTGCCCACATCCAGCCTAACAGAAGGGGAAGGAGAACATGGGAACAAGTGTGAGCGATTCTCCCAAAGTAAAACCTTTTCAAAGCTGGGTGAGACCTGGGAGTAAAAGCCTCAGGTTTGCTGTGTGAGCACTCCTAGAGAAAAGTGATCAAAAGACAGCTCCTCTTTCACCCACCTAATCCTTCCACCATGGACTAGCCTTTGCTCCTGTTCTGGCTCACACTCTGATCTCTTCTCCCTCCTCCTGATTTCCAGCCAGGCCTTTGCTTGCAGGCTGCTGAAACAGAGACTCTCTAGATTGTTCCACATTTTTTTCAGGGGTCAGTGTTGAGCTGATATCATTACAACCCATTTAGGTTTCCTTTTTATATCTTTAGTGAAATCACCTATGTAGGTGGTCAGTCTACAGAAGCTTCGCAACAGGTAGACTAGTCTCTATTTTGGCTCATTTATCCTGGGTGGGGGATACAGACTGCTGCTCCTTTAAAAGGTTTCGGTGTCAGGCTTCACAGAAATAGAGAAGATACTGTTGGGCAGTTGGCAAGGCTTTGCAAACCACCCTTTGATCTTTGGTGGTGCAGGCCCGAGGTCGGCCTCCTTTGCAGCCAGTCATTGCAGCCAAAGCACAATAGCACCAGTGTTCTTCCCCAGGGAACAGTGAATGCTGCCGAAACCGTTTAGTAAAAGATTTTAAAAACAAAAAGAAAACCCCCCACTACATGAGTACTTTCCAGAGAAAATAATTTCCTAGTGAATAGTAAATGGAATTATAAAGATATCTTCCTCATCACAGAACCAAGCACAGGTGTGTGACACTCACTGAATTTTGTTTTGTTTTTTGGTACCAGGGATTGAGCCCAGGTGTGCTTAACCACTGATCAACATCCCCAATCCTTTTTATTTTTTGTTTTGAGACAGGGTCTTGCTAAGTTGCTTAGGATCTCCACTAAGTTGCTGAGGCTGATCTCAACCTTGCAATCTTCCTGCCTCAGCCTCCTGAGCTGCTGGGATTATAGGTGTGTGCCACTGCACCCAGCTCGCTGCTGTTTTGCTTCAGTTCATTTTGTCTTGTAAGGATTTGAGTAGACTGCTCTCTTTCTCCTGTCTTCCTTCCTTCCTTTTGAAATTATATATTATGTATAAATCGTAGCAACTCTTTTTTCTAAAAATTTGTTATGGTCTGGTAGAAGGTAGTAGGAAGCAGGGGAGAAAATACAAAAAAACTAATAAAGATTTGAACTGAATTCTTGAGGAAAAAAAATTGAAAAATGTTCAAGGAAGTGGCCTGAGGTCTTCAACAAGCTTTCAAAACAGGCCCTCTGATCAATGTCCTCCCTTGCCTCTGATATGGTGACACAGTGCTCTCCCAAGGGGGTCTTATGCCTGTTGGACAAGACAGATATTATGAATCATTAAGACCATGATGTTCCTGCTGGTCCCTGAAGCCCTTATTTTCCTCCCTGTGGGTAGCAGTAGGAAGGAAAGAGTGCATCCAACATTAAAATAGATGTGTTCTAGGAGAGCAATGATTATGACCTGCAGAGTTCAAATGAACTCTTGGTTGGAATGTGTGTCATTTTACATTTATGATAAAAAAAATCTGAACAACAAATTTAAAGTGAGCAGAAAATGAATTATTGCTCCCATTTTCCTGTGTGCTGGGTAAGAAAAGTTTGTGGTCATCATCAAGGAAGCACTGTGACACCCTCTGAGAGGGTCACTGGAAGCCAGTATCCACAGGCTCATGAAGGATGATGCCATGACCTGAGTAAGGACGGAACAGAATGATATAATAGACACCAGGGAATTGCAAGAGAAAAAGGTCTACATTGTTCCCACACAAATAACTCACAAAGAGCCATGGCATTGCAAGCAATATGGTGGTGATACCTTTTTCTTGCCACGAAAGATAAATATTAAGCCAAGAACAGTACATTTAACAACAGAAAGCATGAAGAGATAGCTTCCGGGCCTGAACAGAGCGGAGAGGGCCTGGGCATTTAAAGAATCTTTGCATGAACTGATTGCATAGAAAACAATCATGAGAAACTTCACTCTACCATTTTCTAAATCTTCATCTGTTAATCATCTTTCATAGGCTCATAATATATTTTATGTGTTTATACAGATATGGTCTCAAAAAATATTCCCATGGACTGAGACACCCTAGGGACATTCCTATTTAGACCACCATGACTTTTTTGATCATTTGTAATAACATCCTAGGAGATCTCTCTGACTTTTCTTTAATTGCTTCTCTCTCTCCTGCATCTGCAAAACTGTCAAAAGTGCTATTCTCAAATGCAAATCAGTGGGCTAGAAATGTATGTGAGGCCCTTGGTTTGATCTTTACTCCCACAAACAAACAAATAAATAAAATGCAAATCTGATCAAGTATTTCCTGCTTATAACCTTTCAATATATAGGGAAACAAACCAAAATTTCTTAGCTTGGCATATAATTTCCTTCACTAAATGGCTTTTCTTTGTCCCCTTTAAATTTATTTTGGACAACACCATATAGTTACTTTATGTTCTAACCACACAATTGGCATTTTTCAATATCCTGTGTTCTTAAGTGTTCCTCCCTTCCTTGGTGTGTTAGTCAGCTCTCTCCCACTATAATAAATGCCTGAGATAATCAACTTATAAAGAGAAAAGGTTTATTTGGCTCACAGTTTTAGAGATTTCAGTCCATGAGGTTGCACATCATTGCAGCAGCATGTGAAGGAACAAAACTCACCTTATGGCTAGGCAGTGTTATAAATGAAATCAAACATGTGGTTGGGTGTGGATGTGAGCAAGGCAGAAAATTTACTTTGACTGAAGGGCGAAAGAAAAATGCCTGCTGAGCAAGGAAATCAGGGGTTTTTAACTCCAATCTAACGGGATACTGCCCTTCACTCTGATTGGAGGAGCTCATGTGCACAATCTATGCGGTTGGCTAAAATAAGGTGGAAGCAGGTGCAAAGACAAAGTAAGTGGTGACTGGGAGAGAGTGGGGTGGGGGCAGTCTCCAAAAAGCTGTAAACATATGTGGTGAGGGGTACAGTGAATCAGCAAAGGTCACCAGATGGATGGGTACCAGAAGGGATCCCCAGAAAGGGTGGGCATACACAGAGGAGGGAGTTACTATCTTCAAGGGGGAGGAGGATCTAAAAATGGAAGTGTGTTATACATCACAATCTTTCAGTTTTGACAGAGAAGAAAGACATAAATCTTAATGCAGTAAAAGAGAGAGGAAGGGGCTAGGATTCCATCATCCCCTTCAAGGTTACACTCCAAATGACCTGAAGACCTAAAGACTCACCACCTCCTAATAGCACCATCCTGGGGAGCAAGTCTTAACACATGGGCCTGAGGGAGACACCTAAGATCCAAACTATAGCACTGGGGATTCACTTACCATGACTTGACTTCCAGCACAGTTCCTGTATGCCTAACAAGGCTCACTTGGGGTCCACCATCACCATCTCTGAATGAGTTCTTCCACCCTACTTCTCCCAGGCAGAAGGAAAGGAAGAGGAGGCAGTAGTGCATAGCTAGAAAGAAGGGAGGAAGAGTAGAATTGAGGTTAGAGAAAGTGGGGTTCAGTTCACAGAAGGCCTCAGAGCATTTCATTACGAGAGCAGAAGAAAGCCATGAGATGCTCCCCCAATGAACTGTGGCTCTAATACACACTAATGTAGTCCCTTGCCTACACTGGGCTGACTATATGACCACTTAACCAATAGAAAAAGCCAGAAGTGATGCTGTACTTAATAGGGTCTAAATTATCAGAAGGCATAACTGTTTCTGCTTTTGTGCTTTGGAAATCCCTGAATGTCATGTAAGATGCTCAGCTATCCTGAGGGAGAGACCCCATGAGGAGGTCAAATGGAAAGGGAGTCCATATGAGAGCAAGAAGTCCCATCATCAGAAGCACACCTGAGTCCAGCTTCTAGTTGTCCTTACCAAGGGGTCAGACATGTGAATGAAACATGTTGGATGTTCCATCTCCATCTACAGCTGCATCAGAGTCCTGTGAGACATTCATCTGAGCCCAGTCAATTCATGGAATCATGAGAAATGAAGTTTTTACCAAACTACCAAGTTTACTGATAAGAGAACTAAATCAGAACTTACTAGGTAAGAGAGGGTCTTAATACAGACACCTGTGTTATGAGAGAAGGTTAAGTGGAAGATGAGCAGCAACTACTATTAGCAAACTCCATGTTGGGCATCAAGAAGCAGGACTGAAAGACTGGATGGACAGACATCCAGCAAGAAGTAACACAACTTGTTTGTTGACTTAGACAACTTCCCCACTCCCTATCACACTCATCCTAATCGATCCCACCCTAGATCAAGAGTGATAAAGTGGGGCTGGAGCGGGTGGTTCATCGGTTTCGGCGCTTGCCTGGCAGGTGAGAGGACCCGGGTTCAAACCCCAGCACCACATACACAACTAAGTGTTAGAGCAACTAAGGCCATGTGAAAAACTAAATAAAGTTGTTTCTCCCTTTAAAAAAAAAAGAGTGATAAAGTGAGTAAGTTCAGTGTGACCTCTATCCATAGCTGGGACAGGCGGGAAGGGAAGGCAGTCATCCAGCTGGCAAGGAAGGCTGAGGACAGGAAGCCAATATCTGATGAGATGCTATAGCAGAAATGGCTGAACCTGATTACTGGCTAGTCCTTTGCTCTTCTAGTCAAGGACACAGATTCCATCCCAGCTAATTTGGCTTTATTCCATGGCCACAGATTCAACCTTTAACCCAAGCCAGCTGGCCAAATTGGATGCCCTCCATTCCTTTTGGAAAAGCTAGAACAAGACACAATGTCTAACTCACAGCTTTTCTTGGGAAAATGCTGTGTTGTGAGCAAGTCCATCTGTAATAGCAGCAGCATCAGAACGATAGCAGGTTCCAAACTTCATTCACTTCCTTCCTTCCTCTCCCCACACCATCCTAAATTTGTTCCTCTATTTTAATTCCCTATTACTGTTAATAGGACAGTAGTCTCTCCCCAGTCCCTCAGTTTAAAATTTGGACATAATTTTTGCTGTCTCTGTTTTCACTATTCCCTATATCCAAGCTCAACCTCAATATCACTTTTGAAACACCTTAGCTTCTCCCTTTCCCCCTATTTCTCTAGTTCTTGTTTGGGTGTGTATAACTCTACATGGAGAGTTATAATACTTCTTTTTCCCCCTCCCATCTGACTTCTACATCCCTACAAGAATAATTTTGGAAAATATGTTCTGATAATGTCATTTTCCAGCTTACAATCCATCTTTAATTTTCTAATACCTACAACAGACTTGCAAATTCAAAAGTCTTCAGATAATTTAAGCATGAGACATGATAAATGTGAGAAGCAGAGAGTTGCTCAGCTACTCTGGCAAGTGAAGAGTTTGGGGTCTGCTAAAGGCATTTAGTCTTTTTTTTTTTTTTTTTAAATAGCTACTATTTTGACCAAGCAAACCACAAAAAGGCCAGACTCTCTTTCTAACCTTCAAAACTTTCCTGATTAGATTCCACTCTACTTTTCCAGACCCAGAGCTCTCAATGCCATTATGCAGCTCAGAGATGACATGTTCATGGCTTAGGTGCCACCCTCTTCCATCCCTCATCACGGTAGACATTGCCACATAGTCCTTTCTCCAGCCTCAAGATCCTCCTCAATACAAAACTTCACAGAGAAATCACAAACTGGGTGGGCTTTA
>PVKS010051543.1:0-11117 GCA_004027875.1 Aplodontia rufa | reverse complement strand
CCTACACCTTGAGGGTTCTTATTGTCAATAAAAGAGGTGAAACTAATTGCACAAATTCTCTTAGATGTGCTGAGGCTGCAGCTCACCAACACCTCCGCCTACTGCTCCTACCTCCTCCTGCTCCTCAAGAGTGCAATCTACATGGCCATTGTCACCTTCTGCCTGCTTAAAAGAACAGCTGTCTGTGGCAATGGGAATCACTGTTAACAAATGTGGCACAACACAGTCATCTGATCTTTATCATCTATTGTCCTGGTCAGAGTCTGCTGAGGACCTGGCTGGACTTGCTGCTGGGCCGTGGCTTCTTTAGTTTTCACGTGTAGTATTCTGTCACTGTTGCATAAAAATTTTTCAAACCAGTGAGCAAATGCAGGAACTTCCGCTTCAAACAAGAAGGAGCCCATGGTGTGCATCCATAGTCTCACTGTTCCCTCCAGCCGCCCCAGTGGTCTTGGAGACAGCAATGCAGCTTTAGTCACTGCCTTTAGGATCCTGTAACCAGAGAGCACCTAATAGCCTTCCATTCCACACCCTCAGTCAGGCTTCTCTGCTATTTGGCTTCTGTGCTGGCTTTTTCATGAAATTCACAATAAACATCAACTGTCTATTGGGGCCGTGTGTACTTTATTTTTTTGGAACTGAATTGAAAGTCCTCAGTGAGAAGCAGCATGACACCAAGAAACAACTCTGAGATTTGGTTGTTAACAAGGAACTAACACCAATTCCTACTCTGCCACTTAAGGGGTGGGGGTCTGGGATTTCCTTGGGGCACAAGCTCCACCATCAAGTGAAGACACTCATATTTCTGCTCTTTGAAAGATCATAGATTCTTGGGCATTTGGTTTTAGACATTCAGATGAAAATAGGAAAATGTCTGACATGGCTCGCAGTGTGTGTGCTCAGCCCTGTACAAGAGCTTCACAACAACGTGTTTCCTGGTCCTCACAATAGCAACACAGGTGCACAGGACACCCTGACTGATGGCGAGATAGAGAATCTGAGCACATGGCCACTGGACCCAGATGCCTTGCATTTCAGTTCTGGCTCTAGAATCTGGCCACCTCAGGGACTTGTAATCTCAGTGTCATAACTTCACTGGAATCGTGAAGAGTGCAGCCTCTTACCTGCAGTATTTCCCCTCCAGTCTTCTGTTCTTAAGCCCAGCCTGCCACAGAGGTTCTTATGCTGGAAAGCTTTGACACTCAGACCTCCCACCCACCAACGGGGGCCATCTATGACTTTAGGCCTTGAGGATATAACGGGGCGGAAAGCAGGCTGTATCCACAGGAGTTCCATGGGAAATGAGGCAAAGGTTTGGACAGTTAAACATAAGACAGTCAGTTTCAATTGTCATTGTCAAACTAGAATATTTCATGCTCTTCTCAACTAAAACAATTTATTATGAAACTCTATATGTTCTTGATTACATAAAAGAGGGAAAATTTCTAGACATTTCTCAAAATCCTCCCATTATGTGTTCTCTTCACTGTTCTGAAATTCTCCTCCTCATGAACTTCATTGTTGTGAAGGTTTGTTGTCTATCACACAGACCACACTAAAAGTAGTCGATTTTCTCCATCATACTAATCAACGTCCTAATAGCTGGAAAACAAGAAATTCACCATTCTAAGACATAACCAGAGATGATATACCATGTTAATATAATTCAGCCAGAGGATAGAACTCCACACTTCCATGAGCCATGAACACATGAAGACTTATAGAACTGAATGCATGGTTTCCATCATGTTTGTTAGGCTTTCTTTCTCTCTTTTTTTTTTCTTTTTTGTCTTTTTGTTTTCTTCAAATAATAGCAAATACCTACCACTTAGTATCAGGAGTTCTGTAGGGTAGTTCACTTTCTCTTCTGCAGTCTCGAGTGCTTCACCTCACAGGCATCATTTTCATTTCACTTTGACAAACCAGATCTTAGAGAACCAAGGTTAATCACACAGTAACGTCAAAGTTAAATGTGCCCAGCGTAAACAAGGAAGCTTCAAAGTTAACTGTGCCCAGTGTTGAACACAGAGAAAGCCCAGAGTCCTCAGGATTCCAGACCTGTCTAACTTGAGACCTGCTGCCCTGTCCGTTCTCCAGTGGCTTTTTGTCTTTCTAGTAGTCCTTCACAATCACTGAGACATGAACCTTATCATTCCAGGTACAGGGACTTTAAAAAAAAAACCACAGTATCTAATGCAACAATTGAGCAAAGTAACCCCCGAGGTCCAGGACAGCTGACTCAGAGAGGAATCCATGAACAGCCATCAAAGTACAAGCAGTTCCCATGTGTGGAGCATGCTCTAGCTGGGAAGTGTCCACTGCTTCATCCATCAACTGATAAGGAAACAAAACATATGTACTAAAATTATGTGCTGAGATGTCTATTCAAATATTGCTACATATGGAAGATTCAAATTGATCCAAATGCCCAAGAAGATACTAAGAAAATAAAGAATGTCACTGGATAGATCAATCAGCATCTTCAAAAAATGAAATACTCAATGAAATGAAAAATGATCAAGATATCAAATATAACCTATGTAATATATATATAAAGATGCTATTGGTGTGTGCATATCATGAACTTACTAAAACTGTTATATAATATGTTCATATTCAAAATATTCTGCTTTCCATTTTCATATATATGTTTATATCTCAATATAGGTATACATGAATGTACATATATTCCCTTTTCACCTTCTTACATGAAGTTAGTATGCAATTTCTATCATTGTGCACTCTTTTCATTGACAAATCTTGGATTTCTTTTTGATCAGTGAATAAGAATATTTAGAGAGCTACAGTTATTTCCAATAAAATATTATATTTCATCTGTTCCCTGTTCCCTCTGAGAGATCCTTGGTTGATTCCAATATATTGCTACTCTAAATTATCAGTTTTAAGTCCTTATGCATATGTGCACTGATCATTTTCCCAGGCAATACCAGCTTACCCTCTGTAGACACCTCCACTGGCTCCCCTGTTCCCGTGAATGTGTGATTGTGCTGTGAAATGTCAAGATTTTGCTAATCTGACAGGTGAAAAATAGGATCTCATTGTGGTTTTAATTGCTGTTCTATCTTTAATGAGTGAAGATAAACATCGTTTTATTTGTTTAAAATCTCTTTGCCACATTGGTTATGGTCCTTTGACCATTTTTTGTATTAGTAATACACCAAAGACTGTTGTTTGCTATGAATCTCTGCATTTTCGTAGGAAATGATAAAATACTCAATAGATGGGAGGTAGATGAAAAAATTAATGCATAATTTTAAGTGAAAATTTGTAAAGTTTTAACTTTTACAAGTTTGAATAAAAAATGTGTCTTACAATTGAAATTGTTTTGTTCGTTCATAATCAGCTTCCCATTCTATGAGACAGATTCTTTGGAAAACAAGCAAAGATCCCCTATTGAAAACAAAATTAGAGCAAGGCAGACTCAAAAAAATAGAAAAAAAAGTTTAATTTAACTTTAATCTACTCTTTGATGTTCCTATATTGATGTCACCACTTTTATCAAATAGGTGGCACTGTTTAAGATATGGAGCTCTCCCTGCCCTGCATAGGCACAGACACAGAGGCAGGAGTCTCTCAGAACACTGAGAGCTTTGTGGGGGATCACATCAGTGGCCTGGCACTAGGCAGCTTCCCATGTGGATTTAAACCTGAGCCTCTTCCTTCCCAGGTGCAGCTTGGTGGCCCTGAACTTGAGCACTGCAAAGAGGGACAGCACTGGTGGTGGGGATCAGAGTGGGTGGCAGGTGGGCACTGCTTTGTTTGCTGGGGTTTTATTTTCTCAGGCATCTTTTTTTCTGTGCTCTGTCGAATGTGGTTGATTCGTGGAAAAGGCTCAAAGTCATACAGGCCCCTACTGGTTGGGGTAGCAAAAGGTGACTATGGTATGAGAAAAGAAGTGGGGGGCAGTTAAACCACAACCAACTTTGCTGTTTCTAAAGGCCACAGCTCAGGAAGGAAGCACTCACCCTCATACAGGTGAGCCTGGGGTGGGATCTGCTCGCCCTGCTCTGGGGATGATGGGCGCTCTTTGGTAGGGAAAGTGGTAAAGTATGTTGTATCCTCTGGTGGAGGGGGCTGGGATTGTGATGGCAAGATTGTTTGAACACCTTAACTTCTGCACATTCTTCTCTTCTCATACTATTATTTTTCTTTGTTTTTGATTTTTGCTTTTGTTGAGCTACTGTTCCAATGCATGGTTCAAGGATAATATGTATGCAAGTGCTCACTAAACTACATCCCCACATTCCTGAGGCTCTTCTGAAAGAGCAAAGGACCCCTGAAATTGCAAGATAATACTGAACATTCTACCAGGTGTCTAGATCTGAATTCTAGTCTTTTGGTTTCATTTTCCTAGTGTAGCTGGAGTAGGAAAGCCCATGTCCTTGAAGCCGTTAGCAAGGCACAAATAGATGTGGGTAACAGCACGGTGCTTCAGGAACAAGAGGCACGGAAGCCCTGAGTTCATCTGCACAGAGAATATCAAATGCAGAATCAGAGCAGTTCCTCTAATAGAGAAAATGTGACATCAGATTCAACCAAAGTGAGGCTTTATGTACGACCTTAACATCACATAAATAGATGACTGGAGTCAGTCCGAATAGGGAGGTCAGCTAATACGAGCATAAAATAAAAATTTCCCAACCCTACCCTGCCCAGCAGGTGCAGAGTGAGGAATCCAGCTCCTGGACTCAATCTGTCCAGTCACAGGGGGTAACAGAGACTCTCAGAGTCTCACTTCACAGCCCATTCCAATCATAAACTCACTCTACATTTTCTGTGCTCAGAGTAACCCTTGAGAGAACCTTTCATTCTTCCTATGAGAATGAGTTCCATTCTACTGGTTTAGCCCTGTATGTCTGGAGTAATGCTCCTTCTTGTACCAAATTAGTAACCTGACATCTTACTCATCTATAGTCTTGGTGTATATTTAACTCCACTTCCAAAACCCTTGTGTCATTTCAATGTATTAAGCAGACTTTTGAGTGAGAACCGGCAGATGATCATCCTTCAGTTATTAATTGAAAGGTCAGATTCATTCTCCCTGAACAGAGGAATGAACATGAGATGCCTGGTACTGGAACTAGACCCTGCTCGGATATGCAAAGTCATCCCACATGTGACCTAGGACTCTGTGCTTTCAGGGCTGCTCCAGTAGCAGCTTACTGTCGCTGCATTGATCCCCACCTCACACACATACCCAGTTAGGTTTGAGGAGGGTCATTTGCAGCCAACATCCACAGTCTCTTTAATAAAGTAGAATCAAGGCTTATCAGATTTGCAGTTGGTGATGGCCCCAAGGTGAACTTGCAGATGTAAGTGAAGGTGGTTCAGGGCCATAATAAAGACAATTCATCTCAGGACAAAATCATGGGAACATCATCAACCTGAAAATGCTGAATTTCAGAGAGACTTCTCTGTTTCCATAGGAAACAAATGAATTACTTCCAGGGCTCTGCCTCCCACCATTTTGTACTCAACCAGCTTCAGCTCTGAGTTCTCCATGCTCCTGGCTCCTCCTCTGCAGAGTGGCTCCTTTGCCACAGGGGTCGCTAGAGTATCAGGCAGATGCAGAGAGGCAGGGGCTCCTCTAGCACCACCTCTCTGGATAAACAGCTGGGTTGTCCTCTAAGACAGTTTCTCAGTTACTTCCCTTGCCTGTGACTCAACCAGGAGATCAGCTCTGAGCTGTTGATGGAAGAATCACTTATGTTTTGAGCAGCATATAAGTTTTGAGAAAGTGTTCTTTTGCTCTGTCATGGAGTCCTTTTCCTTGTAAGAAGGCATGCTGTGGGCTCTGGTCCTACTTCTAACCATCCTGCTTCCTGGTATGTGACACAGATGCTCATGGCAAGTTGTTTTCCCCAAAAGGGACCACACCAAAGAAAACCATTAGCACTTTGTCGTTCATATTTGTTGTTGTTACCACTGAATTCAGGCAAGGAGCTTCCACCTAGGAGGAGAGAATGATCTCAATCACAAGGTCACCCAGGTCATATGTGGTAATCACTTGTGACTTAAATGAACAAAGCAACTACATCTACTTGTACCAATTCAAGAAAGGGATGCCTCCACGATGCCTTCTCTAGTATAATTTTTTTCAATTCCAAGTATCTGGTGGACTCAGGAATCAATTCAGTGAAATATGATGCTTTTTAAGGCACAGGTAGGAGATTTAAATTTATGATATGAAATGTGGATAGCAGTGACTCTGCTGTGTATTACTGTACCTCCTGGACTGGCACAGTGGTTCTGACCTGCCCTTATTTATACTCAAAATTCTGCTTGTTTCTGCTCCTGATAACAGACAGATCAGCCTTCATCCCACATCCTGGCCTGACCTCACTGTACTCTGAACAAAGGGGAAACCATGATCCCAAAGCCTAACTCCTGCCCTGCGTCTCTCACACTCCCTCTGTACAGCTGTATCTTGACCCTTACTCTTTCTCCAAATCAAATTACTGAATTTCTATATCTCCCTTAGCTAAGTGGCCTGGCTGACAGCATCACTCTCTCAGCCCTAGGGTCTGGTGAGAGCACATTCCTTCTTATGGCTAAGACACATAAGGTCACTTAGGTTGATCAGTTACAGGTGACGTTATGAGAATATTATGGAAGGCTGGTTTTATTGTTATTTACACAATCGTGATGTACAGATATAATCTGGGAATGACTTATTCATTACTCAGGATTGGTGAGAAATGATTGAATGAAATACTTGGGCTTCATGCTGATAGTCATCATTATTATTTGTTTTTACCAATAAGTATTTCTCTCACCATAACCAACCATTCACACTGCTGGTATGTGTGAGAACATAGGAAACAGTGACTATTATAATTATGCTAGCTTTTGTATCTACTTATACACGTCAGAGAACATAACTATGAGAAATGGAGTTTCAAAGACCTAGTTAGCTATTGTTAGTGATTCATGAGCCAGGTGGCATCAGTCTAGAGCATAGATGGGAGTTACTCTGGGTGTGACACATGTTAGTGTTTACACAGCAGCCTGATCAGAAACAAGGACGTGGGGCTGGAGCAGTGGCTCAAGGTTATGGCCCTTGCCTGGCATGGGTGGGGATAGGGGTTCAAACTCCAGTACCACATACACAATGAACTGTTAGAGCAAGAAAAACTACATGAAAAACTAAATTAAAAAATTAACTTCTTTCTCTCTTTCTCCGACTGTTCCTCTCTCTTAAAAAAAAAAATCAATTCTCTCTTTAAAAAAAAAAAGAAGATGAGGGAAGTCAGTATAAGGTCAAATTGACATCATGTTTGTCTCTTGTCTGTGTGGTTTAAAGCCTAGGGTTTCCCTAGCATCCCTGCAAAGCTTGACTGGGCCCCTGGATTGGTTGACTGGATCTCCGGTTAGTCTGTTTCTTTGGATATTGTTTGCAAACTGGCTCGCTGGGTCTTTGGCTGCTGTTTTCTGTGTTCTTGTAAGGTTCAATACACAATTAAACAGCTTAAGTTTGGTTTTAATGACAGGGAAACTTTGCACACTCACTGTATTTGGGGTTAATCTGCACATCTCCTTGTACGCAAGCACATCTCTATAAAGGGCCTCCCATAAATTTTGTTTAAATCTCCCCCTATTGAAATTCAGCCATAAATTCTCTTCCAAAAAAACAAAGCTGAAGCTTCTATCCACTTTTACTCCCCTCTATGGACATAATCAGGTCATTAATTAGTTTCTATCAAATTATTATTTTCTCATTAATTAAAACTAACAACTCAGGGGTTGGAGAGGTGACTCAGCCTGGCATGCACAAGGACCCTAGTTCAAACCTCAGCACCATGTACAAGCAAAGTATTGGAGCAATGAAAGCTACATAAAAATAAATAAATAAGTAATGGTTTCTCTCTCTCTCTCTCTCTGTCTCTCTCTCTCACTGTCTCTCTCCCTTAAAAAAAAAAAAACCTAACGCTTTGATGAACAATCACAAAAGGAATAGTATGCATTTAAATCAAAAAGTCACATAGAGAAAGGGTGACCCCTGCCTATTCAGCCAGTTTAAAGTTGTAAAATTAACCCAGTTGAGAAGCGACATCACAGTACTAGCAGGCCTGGCTGTGGTTATCACGGGAAATACGTTTATAGAAAATACAAAATTCATGTTCTGAAATTTCATTGGTTAATGTTATAAAGAGAAGCAATTGATTCTGCAAGGCATTGTGGGTTTTAAACAGTAGAATTGCTAAATTAGCTTATTAATTTTTATGTTATTCATTGATGTCTAATTTTTCTGCATGTGTATTCCTCTTATATGCAAATAAAGGCAGTTTTATTTCTACTTTACAACCCTAACTTTTATTCTTTTTTGTAGTCTTAGTGTCCTGGTGAAGACTTCTGGTTCAATTTTATATAAAAGTAAAGGTGATGGTCATCCTTATGTTAGTCCTCATCTCAAAGGAAAAGATCCAGGTGCTTCAACCTAATGTGTCACCTTTGCAAATCTTTCCTCTCCAGGTTTTCATCCCTTATTACTTATTCATATTTCCATTTAACTGCTTTCAGAAAGTTTTACCATTTCCTCCTACAAGATCCTAAATATAGTATTGCTAAATTCATTCCTAGATATCTACCAATACTTATTGTTTTGTGTATGGTATAATATTGTTATATACTTCTCATTCTTTATGGCTGTGATATAGAAATGCTGCTGTTTGCTGTGTTGACATTCCATTAAACAAATGTGGTGAATCTGGGTATTATTTTTATTTATGTGGACTTGTTCCAGTTTGTAATCATTTCATTAGAAAAATCATGACTTTTTTTTCGTATTTCATTCCAAGTGCTGATTTCTTGTTACATTACTGAATTGCTCAGGATGAGACTCTCCAGACTAAGTGAATGTCATTCATGGTTACAAGCACCTCTTTCTTATTTCTAACTTTAATGGCAATGCTTCTAATATTCCATCATGTTTGCTGAAGGTGTTAGGAAGCTGACCACCTGCATCAGAGGCACCCGGGAGGCTTTTAATAAACATGTAACCACACAATGAGTCTGAACCTAGGTGGAAATGTGCACTTAAAATCACGTAGAGTAGCACAATGATGTTTTCCTAACTTTAGCATTTATCCTGTACTTCCTGGTTGCAATACGTCCATAAAGAAGAACTTACCTTCTTAAGCACCATGGATTACTCATGTTTATCCAAAAATGGCCAAGAAAACCTTTGCTTCTCTTCTATTTATTTCTGTGTATAGAATAACGAGATGGTACCTTCATAACATTGAGGGGCAACTTACCTTTACGTTGTTGTTTTGCTTTGATGCAATTTTATTAATGAAGTTACATGCTTTTAAATATTTGTGATTCTTATAATTTTTGTGGAGGCATTATTCTTTGATGCTTATAATGTTCAATGTCTGATGAGACCTACTATAGTTGGCTTTACTGTACTGTTTTTGTTTCAACATCGTCTTTCATAATGAAGGGATTCATTATACATCATTGCATATCATTCATACATACATATGTAATGACACAGTAGCTTGAACCCCAACTTTTCTCAGGATCACCCCCCACTGCCACTCCCTGATCTCTTGTCTCCTCTGTGTTTCCCCTGGGTTACAGTTATAAATACCATATGCATGTATTTTAGTCATTGAAATTGCTAGAATTTTATGCCTCCCTGGTTGCTTTTGGGCTTCTTGTGAGAGTCCAGTGTACTGTACATTATCGATCACCCCCAATTTCCCTCCCTCTCCTGCCTCCCTTTCTCCTCCCCTCCCCCGCCCTTCATAGCTTTTGTTCCCACACCTTATAAGTTACTTCAAATTTGAAGGTCTATTAAATAAACTTGACTAATTTTCTTCTTATCTTAGGTTTTCCTATAGCTTTCACATAAGACAGACAATATTTAAACCCAATGTCTCTGTGTTTTGCTTGTCTCACTCATAATTTTTTCCATTTCCAACCATTTACCTGCAAAAGCCATCATAGTGTCCTTTCTAATGGTTGAGTAGAGCTGTTATATATACATACACCACAATTTTTGGTTTCACTGTACTTTGACAGGGCCTCAGAATCTCCGATGGCACCTTGCTTTTCTGGAAGACAAGGGGGCACAGGTTGATCTGTATAATTGTGCCATTTCCTTTTCTCTAATCAGCCCTAGTAACTATAAATGAGAAATAGAGTTTAGATTCCTCAATATTAATGCACAAGTGCTCATTATGTCTGGAAATGTACTGCTTTGTACCTTTGTAACAAAAGGACAGCTATTTATATGTAAGCACATCTTACAGAAAACAGATTTAAGTTATCAATCATAGCCTTTCTGCTAAAATTTTCAATTGTGCATTTGCATTTTTTCTTATATTGACATCTCGGTTCCTAGCTGTTATCATCTTAAGTACAAATAAATATAAATTGAAACAGCGTTATAAATACTACTCATAATATTCAGCCCAGAGGAAGGAGTTTAAAATTATTTTCTGCTTTGCTTCTTTCTAGCTTGCTTCTTTCTGACCTGCTAAGTAATTGAATTGTACACACACACACACACACACACACACACCAATTTTCCATTGGGGAAAGACATTTGTAGCCAATACAATTGATCCAGTTTCTTTTTATAAGGTGGATTCAAGGCTTTTTTGATTTGCAATTGGTGGTAGCCCCAAAATCTACATACAGATGTGAGTGAAGGTGGTTCAGGATGAAGACATTTTATATCAAGACAAGACCAAGGCAGCATCATCAACCTGAAAATTTTGAATTTCAGAGAGACTTCCTTCTTTCCATAAGGAAACACACAAATCCTGTCCAGGGCTCTGCCTCCACCACATTTGTGCACAACATTCTTCAGCTCTGAGCTCTCCAGGATCCTGGCTTCTCCTCTTCACAGCGGCTCAGTTGACAGAGGGGGATGCTAGAGAATCGAGCAGAAGCAGAAAGGAAGTGAGTCCTCCTAGCGCTGCCCCTCTGGGTAAACAGCTGAGATTTTTTGTTTAATTTATTGTTTATTAGTGCATTACAGTTGTACATAATGCATTTGTTGTCACATATTCATAGCAACACACAATGCAGAAATACAGTGTGGTCAATATACCCCCACAACACACCCCTCTACCTACTTTCTT
>PVKS010051542.1:0-11100 GCA_004027875.1 Aplodontia rufa | reverse complement strand
TTGAAGTAATGAAAAAGCCAAGAATTTCAGGAATGCAGAGTTCCTCTCTTCCTCTTTCTCTCTCTCTTCACCAGAATGCACTACTGTTTGGATGGAGGTATATCAGAGCACTTCTCTTGCTCTGTGATGTGGAACTCTCAAAGCTTATGTATCCATGACTGCCCCAGACCTCAGGAAAGGTGGCTTCAAGGAAACATGAGGAAGTATCAGTAGTATCAATCTCTTTCCATTTGGATTAAATTATTTATGTAACAAACATCTATTGGGTATCTATTGTGTTCCAGGTTCTGCGTTGGTCCTAGTTGGTTATGTGTTGTTGATGCTGTCAAAGGGATTCTTGCTAAAACTGGGATGTGGGCATCCTTAGCTATGACTGCAACTAAGATCAACATAAAACTCCTTGATCTGACCCTACCGGCCTCCCCTTCTACTTCCTCCCAGTTAGGCAGTTGCTTTTCCAATTCCTTCTTCTCTTGATATTTACCTATAGAATAAATTACCAGGGCCATGCAGACTTGATTAAAGAGATTTAATGAAACTTAATGATACTGTGCAGTTGTTGGGTACAATGCATTATTTATCATTACAACAGTGAAGGTACCAAGTATCTGGTAGAGTACTAATATGATTTTCAACTTTTGAAGTTTTTAGAGAGGACCATCAAATCTCTAATGGATGGATGGATCTCACTTCCATATTACATAAACAAAAATAAATGATAAACAGCATACACAATTACTGACAAGATTAATACATATTGAAATATAGACTATTTTGGAGGAAAAGGCATACATCTTTGTTATTGCTTTTGCTTTCCATTTGTTCTTAGGAGCTAAATGTCTTTTGTGTCAAAGTTCATATTTAACATAATGAAATCAAATATTTTCTTTTGACATAGATACTTTCATCTAAAAACCATTGATAGGGTATTCTAAGGTTTAGTATCAGAATACTGGATAGAGAAGACATGCATAATATTTTTGAAGATAATACAGAGGGAGAAATGTTCAGTTAAATATGTAATTTTTTAGAGGACAAGAAGCCATTTTGTTTATAAAATGTCAAGTAAACATTCAGAAAAATGTTTCAGGGTTTTATGCATGAACAGCTCTCAGGAGGTGAATTTCAGGATATACATTGCCAGTGAGACTTAGCAGAGATTACTATAAAAACATCTTGGGATGATGACTTCTAAATTATTGGTTATAACCACAAGGGATAACTACTGAAATAGGCAAAGTGCTGGCAAGACTATCACAGAGTATTTGGTCGTATTCTTGACATTGTTTAGAAAGATGTTAAAAATATAAGAGAGATGTTTGTTTTACCTTCCTCAGAACTATGGTTACCTCTACCTGGAATGAGATAACAATTTTAGTGACCATATTCCATAAAAAAAATCTCATGAGATTTTAGAGAGTCCAAAAAATGTAACTACAGTTAAGGAGTTTCATGTGTGTTCATTTCTTCATTTCATATGACAATTGGGATTCTTCAGCTTCCTCACAAGAAAGTTCTAGAAGCCTTATAATAAAAATCCACAACGTTATGAAGGAAGAAGCACTTAAGAATATTAAAATGAGGCAACAATCTTTCCAAGAGGCTGAGATCTTATAAAGTTTAGCTTATTTAAGTCGTATATGAATGGCTCTAAATGAAACCTAGAATTTTGGGTTCAATTTCATAGGCAGAGAAGGCTGTTTTATGTGCTAGACCATCTCAAATTTTAGGTAACAAAAAAAATTAGAAATAAACGGAAAGTCTCAGAAATGCATCTTCAGAAAGGCATGAAGTCCTTGAAAGTATGAAATTCTCATTTGTATTGAGTTAAATAATTCCTTATGCATTTTATTTTAAAAAAATATCGCTGCTACTTTAATAGAAATGCTGGTGATATAAGAATAAAATAGAATGTTTAATAATTTAAGCGGTTTTAGTGAAATGCAGATTAAAAAAATGAAGAGACAAAATATTGTCTTAAAATGTTTGGTCAAGAATGGCCTCATGGAGCCATGTGTAAACTCCACCACAGGCAGTAAAGTTAAATTAGGAGTTAATTTAGCTAGTTACTCATGGTATTCAGATCAGTGAGAGCCACTAGAAGCTAACTGCTTCATATTAGAACAAATTTCAAAGTTACAGTGAAATGTAAAAGGAACTAAAGTAAGTTTTTATTTGTTTTGAAATAATCCTCAGTGAGGCATCGTTTGCAGATTAAATGCGTAAACAAAGCTGTTATGGGTTTAGTTTATGGGATGAGTGTGAGCCTTGAGGAGCTGTGATGTTTGCTATTTGGGAATAGAAAACTATTTTTAATTTTGCCTATTTATCTGAGGAATGACACAGACATAAAATATGTAAGCTCTTCAAATTAGCTTAAGGTTTGGCATTTTTCTTAGCAACAATTTAAATGTCAGCTTAAAATAAGTGTTTTAAAAGTTATAAGTCAAAGGTTATGAAATTTTATGACAAAATAACAATGAAATATTTTCAAAGCTATGAGATTAAAAATACAAAAAAACCACTTTCAGTTGTTATCATTGAGTCCCTAAAATCACGTACAATTGTAGTTTCAGTTTGATAATCAGTCCTTGGGTACAGTATGTGCACCATGCTTCATTTTCGGTTCGAGAGCCTTTAAAACATTCATGGTGATTTATTTAAAATCTGTTGGTATTGATTTGAGAAAAGTTATCTAATACTGATAAAACAGTTGTGTTATGAAGCAAATACCTCTGAGTTTTGTTTTAATGCTGATATTAGAACTATAAATCCAAATACTAACTTTTTCTTAAAAGGGTAAACCTAAGTTTTAGACTTAAAAGGTGTTACATGTGCACTTCTGTTCACTCTCGTTTGCTGTGCAGAACTTGCTGCTGAATTGATATCCAACTTCTATCTGTGGTATAGAAGTCAGGTCGCATTCTTTTGACTCCTGCACTTTGATAATCACAGTACGTGGGTCTTTCCTTCCATTTTTGTAGTAATATTTTTGAATTATTTACATGAAGAAACCTATCCTGGGGGGCTGGAGTGGTGGCTTGGTGGTTCCAGCACTTGCCTGGCATGCGCAAGTACACAGGCTCAAACCCCAGCACCCACGTACACAACTAAGTGTCAGAGCAACGAAAGCCATGTGAAAACCTCAATAAAAATTGATTCTCTCTGTCTCTCTCTCTCTCTCTCTCACTGTCCTCTCTTTAAAAAAAAAAAAAAGAAAGAAAAAGAAAAGAAACCTATTCTAAAGAAATGTCCTCTACATTTCTTTTTGTAACCAGAAAATATAAAGTCTTAATTTGAAAAATGAAAAAAGAAGGGTGTAAAAAAGGTGTCTTGTCAATTGTATTACTTCCCAATTAGCAGCACACTTTTATAACAATATTATTATATTTAGAGGGTTCCTGTTAACAACTCATCACCCACAGGCACAATACTATACACATTATAGAAGAGTTGAGAGTCTTGCATTCTTCTTCCATTTCCCCAACAATTAATGAACAAATCATGTATCCTCTCTGCAACCAGAGCTTTATAACTAACTAAAGGTAAAAAAAGTTTGGGTCACATTACACCCAAATCTCTTCATAAGCTTATAAAAGTTGTTATTCTGCAACAAATATTACTGTATTGAATGAAAGAGAAGAAATAAATTATGTGCAGGTTTTTTGATAGGTTACTGACAAAAGGTGGAATAAACAAGTTAAAGAAAATGTGAAAGGAATTAATTTACAAAAATTATAAAAATCTTAAAAAATAATACATGATTTCCAAAACCCTAACCCTCCCCTGGACTTGCTTTGATGAACTTTGCTCTACTCTTTGTTACAGAATCACTCAAAATGGTGTGAATACTTCTTAAAAGATTTTTATTTATTGACAGCTTCTATGGATAGAATATGACTATCAAACAAAAGTAGATGAGAAAGAAAGAACGGGAGGACAGAGCCTTAAACAGTGCAGGGACAAGTTGAGATGAACCGGTGCCCCCCAGAGCCCGTACACTTGCTGGATGTGGGTCCTAAATATGCTTCTATAATTTTTAGCAGTAAGTGAAAAAGAGAAAGTTGATTTGATACATAATTTTCAGCGATTTAAAAATATAAGCGCCCTGTAATTCTGATGATTCTAAGACTTGTCTTCACAGACGAGGCAGTGTGTGATTCAATGAGCAATTTCTCAACAAAGTGGGTGCACTGATTTCTGGACTATTCTCACTCCTGACCCTCTGGTGGATCTCTGAACTCTCTTTCTCTCTTAAAATACCTATAATAATTAATAACCAAAGCTATAGCAATTCATGTAGTAAAGTATTCTTCAGTGAGGTCCAAGCAGTAGGAGGAGTCTTAAGTAGCACGCATTTCATTTCTCAGTTGAGGAGCTGGACTTACTTCTTTACT
Organism: Aplodontia rufa; assembly: GCA_004027875.1. Lineage (NCBI taxonomy): Eukaryota > Metazoa > Chordata > Mammalia > Rodentia > Aplodontiidae > Aplodontia > Aplodontia rufa. Next base: position 6,703 of record PVKS010051542.1, on the reverse strand, counting down.
ATGTTTTTATGGACTGCCTACTATGCATAAGGTTCTGCATGAAGCACCATGGAGAACTTAAAAATGAAAAAGAATGTAGCCTGACCTCAATGTGCTATCACTAGTTGTCATACCATCTTGTTGATAATCCATGTCTAAGACACATAGGACTATGGAGGATGCTATATGCAAAACCAAAGATCACCTGTAACTGGTGGCTGGAAGGGTAGGTAGGAGGTAGTGGGGAAAAGATGGGGTGGGATAAGAGATTAAAGATCTGGAATGTGGAGAATGCCCCCCTCCCCCAATGAAGGAGTGACTCAAGAGAACTGGGTTGCGAAGTAGTAATCTGATAAGATAAGCAGGGAGGGCATTATGAAAGGGAAAACCAATTGCATGGCTATTTATATTGTCTGTGTGAGAGTCCAAGGCCCAGTTTAAGAAAGCATTAAAATAAAACACAAAGGAGGGCATAAAGCAAAGTTTATTAAAGTGCGAACTACAGGACTGGGCAACTATTTGGATGGAGAAGTCCAAGGAATGAACAGACGCATTTCCACCTCTAGACAGCTGGGAGGGCACAGAACACATTAAGGGGCACATGGAGAGGGGAGTATTGTTCTAGGAGGGAGGGAGGAAGAGGCATTTGCTTCTGTTTCTGTTTTACTGAACTATGCACACTCCTAGGCATAAATGCTTTTTGTGATATAAGGTCAGGTCCAAAGGATACCTCCTTCACTCCTTTAGCTGGAAGCAAACCCTCTCTTCTCTGAACTAAGCATGTCTGTCAGTGTTTTGGAGCTCTATGCTTTCTTCCTCCTGTAATAACTATTTTTAGATGCTCTGCCTTTTATTTTAGACAGAAAGTTCTAGAGGACGAGAGTTATAGGATAGAAACTATGCCCGGTACATTTCCATACCTCCTTATTTCAGGTGAGAATGCTTGATTGGTAAGAGAGGAAAGCCAAGGAATGGCCACTTAAATGGTCAGGAAGATTTAAGGTAGGGATAAAGAAAGAGTGGTCAGACAGGCAGAGTTGACTGAGGTCTCAGTCAAGGGAGAATTCCAGCTTGGGGTCTGTCATCTGGGTCATTCACCAAAGAACTGTCATTGAGTAGGGAGACTGAGAAAAGAATTTGCCTGTGGAAGAAGAGAGTTTTAGAAACTGGATATCCTAAAACCCAGGTTGTAAAATTGCAGTGCCACCAGGCTCTTGAGTTCTTTTGGACTGGTGTCCTGGGTGGCTTCAGTACTGGTAGTTACGAGCAATTGTTTAGCAATAGGACCAATATGGAGAAAATTATTCACTAAATGTTTTTGGTTTTTAATTCATTCATAATTAAAGTAGCTTCCTTGGCTCCCATGGAGATGAAGGATGTATTCTTCTCATTCAGATCCACCCTTATTTGAGGGTGAATGGGAAGAATGTTCTAGCATTCTACCTAATCACATATTCAGATGGGGAAGAATTAAGAAGCAACAACACAAAGTCTGTTCTGTCTCATGTGTGAATATAGCATGTTAAACATATAAGAATTTTTAAAACACACTATTTCGTTTCCTTTTGAAATAAAACTTTGCCAGATCAGCCTCTCATTTTAGGTGGGGTAACTATGGCTCGGTTTAAGTTAAAACCAAATTAACAGGAAACTACAGCTGGGGTCACTTCCTTTAGTTCAGTGTAATGATAATTGATGCTATGTTCCCAGCACTAGGTGAGGCACTGCAAATAGAGAGAGAACAATAAAAGGCAACCAATCAGAATCTCCCCCTCCTGTCTTTTCCTGACCTAGCCTTCCCTATCTTGCGGATAAAAAGCTTCTTGTCTCAGGGTGTTGTCTTCAAGCTTCACACCTGATCCATATGCCCCAATCTAATTTTCTGTTTGTTTTATTTATTTTTAAGAACTTAGACTGCTTTTGAAATTGTATCATGGAATTGTTCTTCATAGATTATGAATTGTAGGACATACGCAGAACACTTTATTTCTGATTATATGGAATAGTTACAAAAGAAATAGTAGATCATAACAGAGAAAATTTGTTTTGGGCTTAGAGGGTATACCAAATTGCTTGAAGGGCTACATGAGCAGGCACTCCCTGAAACTAAATCAAATCACAGAAGAGGCACCCCACCACACTGAATGTTCTGTTATTGCTGTTCTATTGCATCACCTTATAAACTGCAATATTTGGAATCCTTCATTTAGCATCTATTTTTTAAAGTAAATATTTATGAATCATCTACTAGACACAAGGTTCTGTGCATGAGAGAGAAAGGAAGATGCCAGGTTCTAGTTTGCCACGTGAGCTCCGGATAGTTGTCAGTGTTGGGTTAACACATTTGTACTTCATTAAATGAGTATTTGGACAATACTGGAAATGTTTAACTGAAAGAAGAACCATACTACAGAGACAGGAAAAACTCACATCTCTCCCTAAGGGATTCGCAGAAAAGAGCCAGGAAGTGGGGATATCAGTTATGACAAAGGACATGCAGACCCTGACCTGAGAGGCAGCGATGATTAAAAAGTGGAAGGACAGATGAAGAGACATCGCCATCACAAGCTACACTTGTCCTGTTCTTCATTACTTACACATGAATAGTAAGACGGGCATGTAGGATGAACTTGGAATTCTGAACTTCAACGAAGCTGGTGCTGTTGGCACAATTAAGTCAAGAAGATGAGCTGGTGATCGTGGCAGAGAGAATGAGGTGATGTGTTCAGTTTCCAACATGTTTGGCTCAAGATACTGATAGGACCTGCCAGTGAAGATATCCAGGATTCTAGGAAAAATATTTTTGTCCTCAAGTTACCCATCGAGAGACGAAAGAAGAGATGGAAGTGAAATCAATTGTAAAGAGAGTGTCATGCAGAAAGAGAGGAGAACCTGTGCCTACCTGGCTTTTGAATGTCAGATTAGAAAAAGACACCGCAGCATATCAAGTAGTATCTGTCACAGGATAAAATCAGAATCATCAAAACTGAAAAATGAGGGAACGGAAGGCTGCTGTCAGTAATGCCAAATACTTCCCAGATGGCAAGGATATTGAAGACTAAGAAATAAACACTGGGAAACCACTGGTGATCTTAAGGGATCAGCCTCCATAAATGGAGCAAAAGTCAGATTTCTAGGATTAATGAAAGTCAAGAAGTAGACATACTGAGTGCTGCTGATTTCTTTTTTGAGAGAGAGTTTGTGGTGGAATAAAGGAATCAAGTGACCAGGCAAAGTCCTTTAAAGGTGTGTGGGGGAGTGCTGAGAATATGTAAAATTGGAAAACACTGTACAAAGAAATTGTTTCTAAGTACTTGTGCTGTTAAAAATAGTGGAAAGAATATTATCCTTTTGTTATAATTTTACTCTTGTCATAGTTTCAGTCAAAAATATTCAGCATAAGTAGACTATTGCAATTTAGCAGTCTTCCTAACTTTGAGATTTGTGTACAATAGATGGATACGAGGGTTACCAATGCCAAATACATTACTTCAAAATTGTCAATTTATTTGTCCTCTATAAAATTGATTTTCTCCTACCACCAATCATTGGATTGTATATTTAGGGATTTTCAAATTATGAACAGTGAACGCTTCTCATGAGCAGAAAAGCATCAAAAGAATACATAAAAGGGATTGTATTAAAAAGATATGGAGTGGATCTTTCCTATTTTGAAATATGGGTGATTATAAACCAAGAAAGTCAAAGGGATCAAATGTGTACCTGAAGTGCTTTGGACGTCAGGATTGGCAGAGTATGCCAAGAGAAATGCAATGTGAAGTGAAAATAAAGAGGCACAATTACATGTAAGTTTGTTAGAATATAAAAGTTGCATGAGATGGTGGGAACTTGAAGTGCAGCCAAAATGTAATGCCATAGAAGAAGAAGAAAAAAAACAGGATTCACTGTAGCATGCTAAGGAGACCACACCTGGAATGCAATATAGTAGATCCCTAACAAGAATGAACTGGATGCCTAGGAAATTGGAAATAGTGCAGAGACAAGCAATAAGAATGATTAAGGGCTTGGGGAGACTGCTGCAACAAGATTAAAAGGACTTACATTTGTTTAACATGGCAAACAGATGACTAAAAGTGGGCATGATGTCTGTTTATAAACATCCGAAGGTTGGGTGTAAACATGGAAGATAGAATAGAACTCCATAATATGGTACTAGAAGGATTTAACTTGAGAAAAAAATTTCAAGAGAGCATTTAAAAGTAAATACAATGAAACTGTCTCCCAGAAAATGTGCAGTTGACTTTCCTTAGACACTTTGCCAAGAATGAGAAAGTTTCAGAGTCCAGCAGAAAAGAATGACCCAACAGATCCCCTGTAGGTCTCATTTCTTCACTTTAGCCAACTAGTAGGAACCTTCTCCAGCATGATCTATCTGCACAAAATTACTTGGAAAGTGTGTTTATTTATAGATTTTAGAAAACCAGCAGCACAGGAGTTTAGATTTCTGTTTATCCTCATTTGTTCTAAGAGTCTGTCATTGGAAAAGCAGCCAGTGATCAACATTGTTCCTATTGAGACTGGTTTTTAAAACTCTGTTCTTCTAAAGCTCAAAGAGTTTGACTTAGAATGCACTAAGAAACAATAGAATGACTATTTTTTAGGAATTCTGCATGCTTCCAGTTGAAGTTCAAAGGTACATGAAAATGGTGCTCAAGAGATTTACTTTGGGATTATTTCTCCAAACATACAGTTCTCTGTTAAGTTTTTGGGTAAATGTAGTGTATTATTCCACTTCTTAGCCTAAAATGTCTGTTCTTACTAATGTGATGGTATGATTTTTTTCCTTAGGGTTGCTTTCAAATGAAATTAAAAAAATTATGTTTTGGATAACGAACTCATAAAGTGTTTTGTTTGTTTAATGTGATCTACACAAAACTAAATGCCATAACAGTGTCACACACATTTGAAAAATAAATAGTAAATGGTGTCTGAAGAGGCATTGTACTCCAGAAGGGTGGGTAAAGAGGATTGCTAATATGTGACTCTTCTATTTCCACTGATTTTCACTATAAAGCCACATATCCCTCCACGCCCAAATATCTTTTCTCAGATTGTAGATATTTTAAGTCAAATTCACATAATGTAGGATCTACTATTGTTTTTATAAACTTTCCAGAATTTGGTAGCAGGTTTCTGAGTTTGGAATGTCCCCACATTTTCTTTCAGTCTCTTTGAGTTTGTCCTATTCTTCATTGTCTTGTAGAACTTCGTTGCAGTACCACTTTGGGCCAATAGATGTTGCTGTCATGGTGTTAAGAGTCTGTGCTTAAACACTAAAATGAAGAGAGGGAGATGAAGAGAATGGACCAAGGAATGGATAACTAGTACAATCTTTCAGGAGAGGAATTTGCTTTTTAACTGTGTACTTATCAATTATTTACATTTTACCACATGTAAGAATAGTCAGAAAAACAACTAAATATGTTAAACTTCAACTTCAGAATCTTCAAACATATTTTAAGCAAGGATATCAATAACTGAAAAAGCACAGAAATTAAAAAACAATCCCTGCAAATAATTTGGACTCAAAATTTTTCTCCAGTAGTAGAAAGGGAAGGTTGAAAATATATTTTGGAAAGCCTGAGGGGACAAATGGAATGTAATTTTTTTAAACCAGTGTTTCTCAAACTGGTGTGTGAAATTTTAGGTGATACATAAAAATTACTTATTTCCACAGTATAAATTCATTGACAAGGTCATTTTATACTCATGATAAGTAGTATTGGATTTCCATTTGTGGAGATGATAAAACGTTTCCTTTTTCAGATAAACTTATTTAATGAAGTAAATTAAACCTATCTATTAAGTTAACAATATTATAGGCAACAGGGCAAGTAGCATTCAAAAGAAATACTGGAATTACCTTATTTAAACAAATAATATATTTTTGCCTGACAATCTAAAATTTCTCAATTCCTAATTTCAACCTCTTATTTCAAATATGGACTGAACATATATTTTATTTCACTTCTAGCAATATCCATGTTACATGTGTATATTTAAGACTATTACAAGAAGGTAGTAAAAGGATGTCAAAAAACTAACATTCATATAATTCTTGGGATTTGTTTTCTTGGATTAGTTTTTTGGGATCACTTCTATAAATGCATTCTATTATAGATGCATGAAAGACTATGTGAGAGCAGAGTAACCTTGAAAGCAAGGTCTGCGCTGAAAATCTGATTTTAGAATGGAGAAGGGAACATGCTAAAAATTATGTTAACAACAATACACTGCATTAAAGTACAAATTTTTATTTTATGCAGATTATGAACCTCTCCAACTTTACTTAGAGGTGAAACCAACACGTACTGTTTTATACCGAAATGAGGTTTAAAAATTGTGGCCTTTGAAGGGATTGTTAAATTCATCATTATACTTAATTCTTACATGATATTTGCTATAGCCACAGAGCATTCTTAGATACTGAATGATTCATATGCAGTTTAATTGTCTTTGGCATGACATAAACATACTGTATTAAAAGAGCTATTATTCTCCATACTGCTTTCCAGAGGGGCTGTACCAGTTTACAGCTCCACCAACAGTGTGTTAGTGTGCCTATTTCTCCACAGCCCCTCCAGCATCTATTGTTGTTTATTTTCTTCATCTTTGCCATTCTGACTGGTGTAAGGTGATATCTTAATGTGGTTTTCATTTGCATTTCTCTGATTACTAATGATTTAGAGCACTTTCTCATGTA
>PVKS010051541.1:0-11106 GCA_004027875.1 Aplodontia rufa | reverse complement strand
GGGATGACGTCAGTGGGGTGGTGTCAGTGGGGATGAAGTGGGCGGGGATTCTGAAAGGAAAGCGCCCAGCTCTGCGTTCTGCAAGCTCAGCTCCTGGTGCCTCGCACCTGGCATCCTGGTCTGCAAGGCACCCTGGCCATCTGGACCAGGAAGCAGGCTCTGAGGACCAAGTTACCTGTGCAGGTCCGCGGAATGGACGAGGGGCAGCACGCAGCCCGGCTCCACGTCCCTGCCTGACTGAGGGGCGGGGCCTCTGCACCAGCAGGGCGGCCTTGCGCTCAGCAGATGCACCCCTGCCCTGCTCCAGCTGCGGCCCCCACTGCGACCACAGGTTCCTGGGGTCTGGGGGATGTGCCCAACCATCTAGCTAGAGGGGCACAGGTCCTTGCCCAAACGGCCCCAAGCCCCTTTCCAGGGCTGCTTGTCCCAGGCCACCCTTCAAGGACAAAACCGCAGTCAGTGTGCCCACTCCCAGGCCAAATGGGCTTTTGCAATGGGTGTGGCCTGAGCTGGGGGTGCACAGATCTGTGAGTGCCTCTCCTCACAGTGTGGGACGCTGCCAGGGCTGGGATGACAGGGCCAGCCCTCCAACTGCTGCCTTTCTCCAGAGCAGATCCATGGCATTTAAGAGTCCCTCCTTTCATGGGGCTGGAGCGGTGGCTCAGTGGTTATGACACTTGCCTGGCATACACAAGGACCAGGTTTGAACCCCAGCACCACATACACAAAGAAGTGTTGGAGCAATGAAAGCCACATGAAAAACTAAATAAAATTGATTCTCTCCTAACACTGTCCCTCTCTCTTAAAAAAAAAAAAAAAAAAGAGTCCCTCATTTCAACTAGACTCTCCAGGTCATTAGGAAGGCGTACTTGTTCAGAGCTGTGGTTTCAATAAGGTTTTCTCCCAAAATTCATATGTCAGAGTCCTCCAACTTAACAGTGTGGCCTTGGGACCTTAAAGAGGCACTTAGGTCATGGGGCTCCACCCTCAGGAAGGGATTAATGCCCACCTTTCAAGAGTAGGCTAGATCTTGAAGGATTGCATTAGTTGCCAAGAGACAAAAGACTGTTATAAAGTAAGCTTATCCCCTGTGTTTTAGCCTCTCTGAGTGAGCTTACTGTCCACCTCCAAAACCCAGAGCCAAAACAAACCCCTGTTCTTTATAAAGGTTCTAGCCTTGGGTGTTTTGTTATAGCAACACAAAAGAGACTAAGACGCCTAAGTTGGCAAACAGAGCCTATTCATTCAGCCGTTTGTTACCTGACCATAATCTGTAGATATTTAGCCCCAAGCAAAGGCCACCGTGTGTTCTCATGCCCCAGGCCCTGGGCAGGAGGGACTGGAGTATGGGACGAGCATCACTCCCTAGAGAAGAAGCAAAGAGTAACTTTGTCCTTTGCCCCCCGCCCCATCAACCCAGTCTTTAGACCTGTCCATTGTTGAAACCCAGGCAGGTCCTGCTATTCCAAGAATTAATAAAAAACTTCATCATTTATCCAAATGAAAATTTCTACTTCCTCCCGCAGGGATGGGATGAGGGTCCCCTTCTCTGCTTCTTCTCTCTGGTTACTCACTGCTGTTTGGGCCTCTTTGGGGTTGGATATGGAGGTGGGAGAGGAGACGACAGAGGCCTATAATAAACATCTGGGGTGGGATTTGCATACTTTTTTTTTCTTAGAGAGAGGGACAGTGAGCAAGAGAGAGAATCAGTTTTATTTAGTTTCTCATGTGGCTTTCACTGCTCCAACACTCTGTTGTGTTGGTGGTGATGGGGTTTGAACTCGCATCCTCGAGCATGCCAGGCAAGCTGAGCCACTGCTCCAGCCCCAGGATTTGCATATTTAAAGAGTACTCACAAATGTGAGCGTGGAAAGTGGGGAAACCGGGATGGAGGCTCAGCCCTCAGGGCAGCCTCCCACTCAGGGCTGCCCTAAACTTTTATTTGACATCTACAAAACTGGCTGGCAAAAGCCATCAGTGGCCCATAAGCAAAACTCTAAGATTCTACTAGAAAAGGCCCTCCAAGGAATTGGGAGCCTCTTCTTTTCACCAAAATAGCTGAAACAGAGGGTGCACGCTTGGCTTGTGACAGATGCCCCTGGCGTACCTCAGACTCGGAGGATCTCCCCTGGAGGGTGCACACAGGGACACACAGGCACACACCACATCCCAGCATCAGTCTCCAACAAGGATTCCACAGACAAGAACCTTCTGTGACAGAGGGATGATGAGACATCAGAACACCCATGTGACACCCAGGCCAGCTTGGGACTTCAGCACCTACACAGAACTGCAGGGCCTCCAGTGCCCATGCCAGGCTAGCAGTGGAAGAGCTTGCTCATGCACTGGAGGGTCCTCTACTCGGGAATCCATTTTCCAGAAATTTCCAGCTCCTTCCGGAACCTACTTATTCCTTCTTCCTATTGCAATGGGAAGGAGTTCTGGAAGATTGCATTTGTTCGGGTCTCTTTATGTTTGTACTAAAACAATCCCTTCCAAGTCTTGGTGGCGGTTTCTGAGTTCCAGCCCATCCAACACCAGCGCAGGGTCCCCATTTCATTTATTCACTCCCTTCATGGAAGTCACTTCCAGCTCCTCTCAGCAGGTATGTTCCAGGTATGTTCCAGGTTGCACGGGCCTCCCACCCCCCTTCCCACATTTTTTTTTGTTTTAATTACAAAAGTAAGACGTGAATATTCCTTGCAAAACCCGCAGACAAAAGAGAAATAGGTACCTTTGTCCCTCAGTATCCATCCCCTGGGGGTTGGCTCCAAAACCTTCCCCCTAACCCAGGATACCAAAATCCAAAGATGCCCTGGACCTTATATAAAAAGGTGATTTGTGGTCTGGAGCGGTGGCTCAGCGGTTTCGGCGCTTGCCTTGCATGCGCAGGGACACGGGTTCAAACCCCAGCACCACCCACACATCAAAGTATCTAAGCAAGGAAGGCTCAAAGAAAAACTAAATAAAATTGATTTTCTTTCTCTCTCTCTCTTCCTCTCACTGTCCCTCTTTTTAAAAAAGCGATTTGCATAAAACTTGTACACAGTTTCCAGTATACTTTAAATCAGGTGACTGTATAATGCCCACTACAATAGTGACAAGAAAAATGTCTTTGCATGGTCAGCCTAGATGCAGATTTTTTGCATATTCTTAATCTGAGTTTGGTTGAATCCTCAGATGCACACCGGCAGAGAAAGGAACCCACCCTAGACCTCTGGTCCAATCCCGGGTCTCTCAGTAAGTTAAGTGCTGGAAATAGTTTCCTAAAAACTCTTTCCGGGCATTACTCTACCTAAATGTAGATCCTTTTGGTTTTGTTGTGTTTTGTATACATGAGATCATGCTATATATATTGTTCTGATACTTGAAAAGCTTATTTTTTTTTTTTTTAGACTATTCCCATATGAAAGAGTGCAGAGGCCACACTACTGGGGGTGTTTGGAGAATTGTCCTACTACAGGCCTCTAGAAAGCATTTCCAAACGCAATGGGTGAAACAGAACTGCAAGCCAGCTTGGGCAGAAGCTCCTTTGTGCTTTCCTGGGTCCTTCCCTCTCCAGGCCTGCAGGGTTGCTCCCGGTTCAAAACGCCACCCTGGTCTCCTCCTTACAAGGCACTGCCCCGGAGTCCTCGGGTTAGGAAAATATCAAGTGGCAAAAAGAACTGGGACCTGTCCCTTGGCTTTCCTAAGCAGAGTAGGAAGGTGGAGTGCACTGGATTTGGAGTCCGCGCTCAGCTGCTACTGAACTTGGAAACCCTCTCCGGGCCTCAATTCCTCCGTTAAAGGAAAGCTCGTATTTTGATACCTTAGCCCTGGCGTGGTTTCAGGAATCAAAAGAAGGAAAGCGCAGGTACAGACAGTGAGTTTAGGGCGGCGGTGGAGGTAGTAGTTAGCATTCGTGGGGGACAGCTGAGTTCCAGTACTTGAGGGCCACCCGTTTGCTGTGGGAATTCAAAAGCGGGAACCCACTCACCCCTACCAGCCCGGAGGTGGCCAAGGCGCCACCTGCCGGCGCAGGGAGAGGAAACCGGCGGGTACCGGCGGCTCGGGCTGGGTGACCCGGCTCCTTCGCGGACCCCCGCAGCGGAGGCTGAGGATCCTTGGAAGCTGCCCGTCCCCGGGTGCGGGGATCGCAGCCTCGGCTCCTCCGCGGCCTCGGCGCCCAGGCTGGAGGGAACGGCTCCTCTAGTGTGGCCGAGAGGCCAACTGGAGAGGCGAGGGACCCGGACGCACGGCCTCGGCCACCCAGGGAACTGCTCCCAACACAAAGCCGGGGCGCGCAGGTGAGCCCGGCGGGGCCACGTGAGCCGGGGAACCGAGCACCGAGTCCCAGCGAGCCGCAGGCACCCGCCCCGGTGCGTCCCCGTCGCAGGTCTGCGCGACTTCACTCCGAGATCGGAGCGGAGGGGCGAAGGGTGGGAAAGCTGGGGCAGCAAGGGAGAGTGGGCGCGGCCCGAGACCACCGGGCCTCCGAGCCCCCTTCCCTCGTCCCCGGCGCCCCCCAGGCCCGCCGCTTCCCCAGTCCCTGCACCCCCAGCAGCAGCCGCCGCCCCCGGATACGGTCGCCCGCGCCCCCAGGCCCCGCCGCCCCGCGCTACTCACCGGCGGCTCGCGTAGCCGCTGCCGGGGGAGCCGGCGCCCGGCTCGGGGTAGCCGTGCTGCTGCAGGGCTGCGGCCGGGAAGGGGTAGAGGAAGCCGGTGGCCAGCGCCGAGCCGCACAGGCAGCAGCACGCCCACGGCAGGAGCAGAGCCAGCTTCATCTCGAGCGATCGCCCGCGGGGACCCGGAGTCCCGGGCGCCAGGGCAACCAGAGCGCACACCGGCGGCCGCACCGAACCCGCGGCGCGGGCGGGCAGCGGAGGGAGCCAGCCGCGAGCGAGCCCGGGTCCGAGCCGGACGCGTCTGGGGGCGCCCACGCCTCTCCAGGGCCGCCTTTTCAAATTCGGCGAGGTGGGCTCTGCGCCGTCAAAGGGGGCGTGGGGCTTTTTCTTTAACCCTCGGCGCTCCGGGGCCGAGGAGGCGACAGTGGCCGCAGAGCTGGGGTGCAAACTCTGCTGGGGGTCCGTGCAGCCCAGAACCCCGAACGCCAGACCTTGTGTCCCAGGGTCCCCATACACATCGGAACCTACCCGCCCTTCGGATTTGCGAATGCGCTTGGAGCCCCGGTTCTGTGCGGGGCAATTTCACCAGGACGGTAAGGTTAAATCCCCCACAACACTGCTCTCAATACGGAGTGGTGCCACCCCCATTTTCCAGAGGTAGAAACTGAGGCTCCAAAATGTTCAACTAGAAAAATGCAGTTCTGCTGGCTAAACCAAAGCGTGTCGGCAAACAGCCAGCAGAGACTTCTGTGGAATCTTCTGGCCCTGTCACCACCAAGCTCTAACCTCTGCAGCTCACTCTTCAAGGTGAGAGTCAGTTGATTCTTGAGCCAATGTCTCCAGGAAAGGAGCTCAGGAAGATGGAGCACAAGCCCACCTGTGACAGATAGAAAAGCTCAGTTCCAGAACCCCTACTGAGCCCAAAGCCAGCCTGGTCCCAAATTGGTCTTTTCTGGGCTGTGGGATCCTCACAGTGTTTGGAGGTTGTGCTGGAAATCCATGTGTGCCCCACTCCCCACATTTTTTTTTAAAGAGAGGGACAGAGCAGGGCTGGAGCAGTGGCTCCACGGTTAAGGTACTTTCCTGGCATACTTAGCTCAAACCCCAGAGCCACATATACAATGAAGTCTCGGAGCAATGAAGACCACGTGAAAAACTAAATAAAAATTGTTTCTCTCTCTCTCTCTCTTTAAAAGAGAGAGAGAGAGAGAATCAATTTTATTTGATGCCAGGCAAGCACTGTAACAACTGAGCCACCACTCCAGTCCCACTCCCCAGATTAACAGCCCCAAAAGCTCTGAAGCAGTGGCAGAGGCCCTGAGCCTGGCTCTGCCCCTACTGAGAGTGGGAAGCTCCCAGTGGGTGAGATGCCTATAGGACTCCAGAGAATTCATCAGATATGGAAGTGCTTAATGCACCTCAGAACAGTCGGTGAACGGGTTGTGAAATTATTGCCAGGGGAAGATAGGAAGATACTATTGAAAATGTGGTGGGACAGGCCAGCTCTCAGGACTTGCCGTCTTGTCACATCTCCTATCTCATGTCCCTTACGTTCCCACTTGGGTGCATATCCCGACATAGCATATCACCGCCTTTCACCCTCTCCCCTGGACTAACCCATCCTGTTCACTCCATTCCCTTCAATCCCAGCACTTCCCAAGTCCTGGTCTCTGCCTTGTGGCAGGGTTGGTCCTTCGAGAGAGGACAACCCCCCCCCCCCGCCATGGGGAAGTATAGCTTAGACCTACGATCACTTCCTTTCAAGGATCCTCCATCCCTCCCTTGAGGTCTAAAAGATTTGGAGAATTTGGGTTATCATGGGGTTTTTCAGTGCCTCCCCCAAAAGGAATCTGGACTGTGCTCCGTGGGCAGTTGGCCCAACACCTCGTAAATGAGGTCATTCCCCCCAGGATTTTCAAGCCTGCTGCCTTCCACCTTCCCTCTTTGACTTGCACAGTGGAATCTGAAAGACTGAAGAAATTCCACGCTGCTCTAAGTGGCCCTTGTGCTGTGGGCATCAAAGTCAGGAAATAGGAATTTCACTTTTTATCTTAAACTCATTTTTCCAGTGCCCTGAGCTATGCCCATGCTGGAGGGATCAAGGAGAAGAGAGGGCTAAGTCTACTCCAGAGGATTGCTTTAGGATAAAAGTCTTTAGGAAATGAATGAATGCATTCTAGAAACTTCAGCCGTCTGCCTTTGGGCCTCTTCCTATGTGAGTCCATAAGTTCATTCTGGCCCACGGATGTTTACTGGACCATTTCTGTGTGTCTGGCACTGTGCTAGGTGCAGAAACAGCTGTCTAAGACAGAAATAGCATCATCATTTTCGTCACCCTCCTGGTGATGACTTTTTAGGAAGACATAAAAACGGGCATTTTTCCTTCAAAAGACAGTTTACAGTCTGAATAGATGTTTTGCAAATGGGGGGAGGTTCTGTTTAGATGATGATGGATAAATAAATAGACAAGATGCACGAAATCAATAAAAGAAATGGGATGTCACCTACGCCACCCAGACTCAGAGCCCCAGGCTGGCTCCCTGATCCCCTGCTGACTTGGCTGTGTGATCAGGAAGGCTGTCCATCCCATCCCCTCTCTGGTCCTCCCCAGCATCTTCATTTGTAAAGTGAAGAGGGTAAGCTCTCTTTTCCTGGAAGAACTTTCTAGCTTTGGTCTTCAGTGATTCCCTCTTTCCTCCACTCCCGTCTTCAAGGCACCTGTGGACACATAACAGCTGTGGAACCGTCACTCTTATAGGCAAAAATTTTAGCTGCAACAGCAGGATCACGAGAGCCAAGAAGAATGGAGAAGGATTCACTGACATCCCACTCTCCCCTTCCCCAAGCTCCACCAGCCTGAGCTGTGTGACTTTAGGCAAATCGCCTACCCTCTCTGAGTATCCTCATCTATAAAATAAGAAGAATAGTAACAGTACCTAATTTATAGATGTGCTAAAAGCCTCAGATGAATTATTTACATAAAATGCTTGGCACAGTGTGCCTGACACATTTTAATACTAGATAAATATTAATGATTATTATTATTTCCAGGACTTTGGAGGATACCACACATCCCAAACCCCCGCAGTACAGCCAGCCAACATGCTCATACTCGGGAGTATTTGGAGCTTTCTCAAAGGACAAAACTTGGCATATCTTATTCCATGGTCAACAACTTAAAATGAAACCATTTTAAAGTAAATATAGAAATAGCATTGAAGTAGAAGGTGTCATTTGCATTCTTTTTAAAGATAAAATATGCGTATGGTGGGGGTCAAAGAGGGAAAGCTGGAGCTGCCCTGCCATAAAGGAATTCCCTGGGAAAGCTCTGGGGAGGGCAAATCCATTTTCTGCCTTAGAATGTAGGTTGCTTCTATTTCAGCAGCTGCCACTTCCCCCGCAGCCCTGCCCCAGCAGCCCAATTCACACTCCATGAAAGCACTGGTCTCTATATTTCGAAATTGTCCTTGGCATTCTTGAAACGCACGCTCAAACTTCTGGAGAGGCGGAAGCCACTGTTCATCCCCAGTAGCCCAGGAAATCTAGCATCAGAGGTTTGGAGTCAGGTCCCAGCTTCCAGCACGACCTCCTGCAGTCATGTAACCCCCAGACCGAGCCAGAGTGGACAAATGAGTTTCACTGTGGACGGAGTGCCTTCTCTGCCCTCAGCTGCTCATGACAGTGCTCCTGTCGGGGATTCTCATCACCGCATTTTACAGATGAAACAAGAGTCAGGACTTGCCCCGATCTCCAGCTCCTCCCAGCGTGGAAGAGGGAAGGAAGCGCCTTGGGAAGCGCCTTAGAGATGGCAGGTTGCACAGAGAGATCAGATTTCTTTTCTTTTTTTTAAGAGACAGAGGAACAGTGAGGGAGAAAGAGAGGATCAGTTTTATTCAGTTTTTCATGTGGCTTTTGTTGCTTTGACACTTTGTTGTGTACGTGGTGCTGGGGTTCGAACCTGCCTCCAGCCTGGGGATCGGATTTCTTGATGGATGGATGGAAGCTACTATAGCAGAGAAGCTGGCTCCGCGGCCTTTCTGTTGCCAGGTCTTTCTGATCAGGGAATGTCATGAGCATCCTCTTTAGCTGACAGAAAGCAGATTTTCGCTTCTGCTGAGGTCAGCAGAGAGAGTCACTGAGCAGAGAAGTAAAGACCCATCCAGCGGAGGCCAAGGTAAATATTGACCTCCTGGCATGATAAAGCCTCCTGTTAATCTAAACCAGGACTCTCCCCCACCGCCATCTGCCCTGGGCTGCCCTGCAGGACACGGATTTTGCAGTCTTCCCAGAAGTTCAGGAAGGCAGTGGTAGGAGCTGAGTGGCTTCCATACCGAGATCTCCAGCAGTCCATGCTCCCAGCTCCTGAGGGTCCCGGAGAAACCCTGGATGGGCTGGAGGGAGCTGCAGGTTGCCGGAGAGTCACACCAGAAGGACTTGATGGCTTTGCTCCTTGCTTATGGAAGATCCCAACTCTGAATTTTCTTCTTCACCTGGGCACCCCCAAATTCCTCCTGGTCCCTATAAAAGCAGATGCTTCTTGGCTGAACACGCCTGGAAGCGTCAGCCGCCCAGTTTCCACAAACATTGGCAAAGATCTAGAAGGTCAGAGGGCAGCAAATGAAATGGCTACTACAGTAGTTCATGATCTTTAACAGAAGTTTCAAGAGAGAGAAAAAGAAGTGTTGAAAGTAAAACTGAAAAACATGCTAAAAAAAATGGAAACTGCTTTAAAAAAAAAAAATGGAGCCCATGCTGAAAGCTCATCTCGGACGTGGTGATAAGTCTAACCATTCACTAATGTGACCACCGTGAAGCAAGTGCTTTCCCCGGGAACTGAACTTCGTGGAAAATGAAGAGGAGACTAAAGACAGCACACTCAGGGGCACGCTGACCCCGTAAGCTAAACCCTGGCACAGGCAGGAAGACAGTGAGTCCACATCATGATGTCCCCCAAAGCACCCTGAGCAGAGTCCGTGGCAGGGCACCTCCCAGCCACCACTCCCCAGCTCCACACCTGCTCCACTGCCCAATTCCACCTTCATCCTGGGGCTCCCGATGATAAAACAAGCCAACCTTGAGCTCAGGGGACAGTCCCAGGGTAGGGAGGTGGCTTGAGGCTGGGTGTACAGAGGAGCTGGAAGAAAAGATCAGGGAGGAGTGATCCAATTCTCCAAAACTGTGCGGAAAAAAGAGTTGTTAAACGTGTTTTTGCTAGATGCAGTGGTGCCTGTAACCCCAGCGGCTCAGGAGGCTGAAGCAGGAAGATCGCAAGTTCAAAGCTAGCCTCATCAACTTAGTGAGGCCCTAAGGAACTTAGCAAGGCCTTGTCTCAAAATACAAATATTTTTAAAAGGCTGGGGATGTGGCTCAGTGATTAAGCACCTCTGGGTTTAATCACTGTTACAAAAAAAAATCACTGTTACAAAAATATGTACATGTATAATAATAATATATTATATATATATATTTTATAATACATATAATATGATGATAATATATCATTATGTCTTGCAGCTAGACAGGGCCACAAGGCCAGTTCTGGCCAATGGGCAGAGAGTGGAAGGGAGCTGGGCCACTTTGGAACCTAAGAGAGAAGGGTGAATTCTGAGTCCTCCAATCCCTGCCACAGCAAATGTTCCCAGGGCTGACCCTTTGCCAGCCTGGCCTTGAGTGAAAGGTGCAGAAGACCCTCCTCCACCCAGCCTTCCCATTCCATGCCCTGAATGGCCCTGAACTTGCTTCTTGAGCTTTATTCAGCCACTGAGACGTCAGGGTGAGGCTGTTGATGCAGCAGCCCCTCATCTCTCCTGACTAATTCGCATGTGATGGTGTGAAGGTCCCTTTTTTCTGTGATGATGATAATGATGATGGATCAGGGATTGAACTCAGGGGAACTTTACCACGGAGCCACATCCTCAGCCCTTTTTATTTTTTATTTTGAGACAGGATCTCCCTAAGCAGTTAGGGTCTCACTAAGTTGCTGAGGTTGGCCTTAAACTTGTGATCCTCCTGCCTCAGCCTCCTGAGACGCTGGGATTGCAGACGTGTGCCACTGCATCTGTGTTAAATAAACCATTATTCTCTCTAAACCATCCTGTCTTGTGTGTTTGGTTATAGTAACAGAAAAATGGACAAAGAGGATGCCTGTCCTTCTACACTGGTACAAGTCCTGGTCATAGTCCTTTCTACTGAATGAATGAATGTGCTTCACACTTAATGAGCAATCCTTAATCCATGGCAAGCCCAGCTGCACGGGTGAGGCCTTGGTGGCCTCCAGCTGGGTTAGAGAGTATTTCCACCTCAGTTGGACTTTCAGGATCCTTAGGAAGGATGCTGATAAAGATCCACTGTCCACGATGCCATTCAATTCAAAGATAGCAATTGAGGGGAATGAATGGCGGCTGAGGGTCTAGGGGGCAGGCTATCCATGCGGGAGCCTGGGAGGAGGAAGAAGGCTCTACACAGGCTGGGAGGGAGGGAGGATGAGCAGGACAAAGCTCAA
>PVKS010051540.1:0-11111 GCA_004027875.1 Aplodontia rufa | reverse complement strand
AGGCAGCTGGTTTTGCTGGCTACCTGGGAGTTCAAGATGGGGTTGGTCCTTCAGAGACTGGCTGGTGGGCCCATCAATCCTTTGGAGCTTGTCCGCCAGCATCCCAATTGGCTGTTATTTTCGGGGCAAGTTGCCCTTTGCCCTGCCCCTTAGCCAGCAGTCATGGCCTCAGTGTCTTGGCTGAAGGCACGCCCCCAGCTAGCCAGAGGCCATGATACTGTGAAGTGTGGGCTACCTGAAGCCATGCCCCCAGTCGGCCTAACATCCCGACCTTTTTGGTGATATAGGGCGTAGATTTTCATCTGGCTACTTCCTGCTGTTTGTTGGGCGACGTGGGGAGGGGAAAGTTTGGGTGTTGGCTCCCTGGGAGGCGGCTGTAAGGGGTGCAAGGGCCTTTGGACGTATGTTACTTCAGCAACCTCACTAATGCAGCTTCAGGTGAACCCCACTTTTGTCGATTTGGGTGAGGGAAAAGGAGTGTAGAAAATCCCTGGTCTCGATCGGGTTTTGTGCACGAAATGTAAAATCAGAAAAAAGGATAATGATAGTGGTGTAAATTCAGGCGGAGATGTTCATTGGATTTGGTGCTCTCGGGCCAATTTGACCTGCGCCGCCGTAATGAGGGCGGGCATGGGAAGTGGCAGCTGGCCAGAATGATAGGCAGGGAAAATGGCATAAATGTCTCTCTTGAAAAATTCCTTTCCTTCTCCATTTTCCCTTTGCTCTTAAAATAAACCTGCACTGTATTTACACAAGCATTTACGCTATCATTGTTTTGCAAATATTTAGCTTTCTTCCCACATTATAAACTTCCCAAGGCTTGCGACTAACTTTGAAGGCTTTTCCTTTTACCCAACCAATCGAGTCATGAGATTGTTCAGTGAGCTTTTGCTCTAGTAAACATTCGGATACCCATAGGCCAGAATTAGTTCTAGCATGTTGATCCTACTGACTTGGCTTTAGTAATTCTGAAAAGATTTATTAAGATTTTCAGGAGAATCTACTTTGCTAGTTTTTGCTGAATCAATAGATAAGAGTGTAACAGTGGCTTTTTTGGGATAGAATTGGAAGGAGAGCAGCCTTCTGAGAAGGCAGATTTCTAATTTGACTCCTGTCTGCAGAGTGAATAAGACTGGGTGTTGCTGGGCATTGTGTGCAGTTTCATTGGTGCTGGGCCTCACACACACTGGAGCATTTGCCCTCCCGAGCAGAGGAGGTTTATGTGCCCAAGACCCAGGAGGTCAGACATAGTGCCGCTGCTCTGCACTTACCGTTATTTACACTCGCGCTGGAGCTGGATTGGTTTCTTGTTGCTTTTCATTTAATGTTTACATCGTGGAAATGAGCTGGAAATAAAATTTGCTGGCCATTTTTAGTCTAGCTAGTGAATTCTGCTTTCTCTGGAAATGGACGGATTGCTTGGTGGATTTTGCAGCCTTCTTCCTTGATCTCCCCAGCCGCTCTGCCTTGCCGCCCTCACTTCCCAATCAGCTTCCAGCCTTACATCTGCCCGCCTGTGTCACCTGCTCAGCACGCTGCTTCCAGGAGCCTGGCCATTTTTATTAGCTGAGGTTTATATTACACTGGAGGGATTAATTACCAACTACAAACCTATAAAAAATCTAGAATAAAGAGTGTTTTGGTGCAATCTTAGTGGAAGGGAAGTTTGAATCAGCACAGACATTAAAATGGCAGAGTTAGAAACCACACTGTGAGACTGCTGGTGAGTTCTAGATGAGATTTCTTCATGTTCTTGTGCAGGGGTCATGAATATCTCATTCGGTTTTTGTTTATGACTACAAGGGATGCATAATGAAACCCTTAAAATTAGGATTCATGTGGGTGTAAATGGACTATCTCAAATGATCTCTAAAGGTTGGGAGCCTTTTTCTTGGTGCAAGCATAGGATAATAGGAAAACCTTGGAAGGTAGGTAGGGTAAGGATTAGATGAAGCGTTGCTGAGGGGGCCTGGTATGTTCTTCCCAGAGGTTGTGAAAGATAGAGGGTACTGTCATTCATCTGGAAAGAAAGGAAAATAACCCCTGCAAGTATCTTCCAACCTGTATTAATGCTTAGGGACCCTGAACCTAGGTAATCTTGGTACATACACCTTCCAGGTGCTCCCAGAGCAGCTGTAGGAATTTGTGAGTAATTGAAATATTTTGTATAATATGTTTATTTTAGAACCTGCCTCCAACGTGGGTTTTATGCCCTTGCTTGACAAGCATACTGAGGTAGGGGTCTGAAATTAGCATACTCTTGACTGCTCATGCTGGGCTTTGTAACTGAGATTTACTAATATCCCCTTCCAGCTAACAGCCAGCAGTACACATACCTGGAAATGTAGCTTCGGGGAAAAAAATCCTACAGGATTCATGATAAGACTTTTCTTGAGCAGCCCAAAATGGGGAATTTTACATTCCAGTCAGGTTAAACGGAAACAAAACAAATGAGTGAGCTGAGCATGCAGGCTAATAAGTCACTCTCCTCCATCAGAACTCTCGAGAACCCCGCATGGAACTGCATGATACTGTGTCACATAAGTCGTCCTCTTAATTGTCATGATTTATATTTTTTTAAGACTAATTCAACCTCACTGCTATGTGCTTGTTCTGTAATAATCGTGCCTGGAGGCTGCTGCAGTGACAAACATCTCGGCCACATACGCACGTACATGTGCAGATGCGCGTGCATGTGTCGATTTGTGTGGAGAAGCAGGCCTTTCTCACAAACGGGAAGAGGGAAGGAGGTGTGGGGCCCAACAAGCTTTGGGGTTCTAAATCGGATCTGCACACCTGAGCACCTTCAAGCAGGAGCAAAACACATCAGTGACACCTGTGAGCTCTGGCTGCATGGGGGTGCCCTGGGAAAAGGATGGCTGAGTGACCGTGGGGAAGGTGGTATGCCCAGAATTCGCCAGTGATATCTGCCAGTTAGGTGGGAAGTTTACAGGAACAAGATGGGTTTCCTCTTGTTCTTTCAGCTCATTCTGAGCTTTGATCTGTTTTCAGACTTTGTTGGGGACTCAAAGGACAGCCCTACATTGGGCTCAAATGGAAATGAAGCTTCCAGATGAGGACAAGGCGAGCTCTGTCCCTGTTAGCACCTGATGTTCTGCTCCCCTGCCCCTTAGCCTTCTGTCTACGTTCTAGAAACAAAAGCATTTGAGGGTCTAATTTTCCTGAATCACTCACCCAGCTGGCAGCTGGTGCTCTGAGGCAAACCCACCCTGTCCTTGGGGGATGCAGAATAGTCACAGCCTTGTATTGAAATTGATACGGAAAACCAACAAGGCACTGCTCTGGTACCGGGTGAAGTGAGTGACGAATGATGGTGTGGAGTGTCACCCTGGGCCAGCCTGTGACATCTGGTTAGTGTTTCGTCTTGTGACTTCTGCTTCTCCAGTGTGCAGCACAGAGCAAGCACTCAGTGAACATGAGTGTCTGAGTAGATGACCCCTCAGATGAATGACAACGATCGCTTTGTGTTAAGTACTGGGCCACAATGAAAAGTGTGATTGCAATTTCGAAGTTTGAACCTTGCATCTCTAGGAATAATAAAATAGAGATTAATGTGGACATTCTGGTCTTCACATAAAGTCTAAATGGTAGGTTCCACCAGCATTTTGAAAGCTAAGCTGGATATGAATGGAGATCACCCTAAGAGGAACCAGAGGGTGGTATGATCTGGAGCATGGTCTAGCACACAGCCATCATTGCTTGCATTTGACAAGGACTGAAAGGCAGGCACCATGTGGGAAGCTATAGTGGGCACAGGCAGCTCCAGGAAGCCCTAACTGGAGGAATCTGGGGTGGGTGAGTAGAAGCTGGGCATCCTGTGGGTTGGTTAGGAATGTACACTTGACTTTCTTTGGTGGATTCTAAGTTGGATGTTAGGCAACTTCAGGAAAGCTGTTCACTGTTAATCAAGGCCTGGCCATTTTAGACCAGCTGTTCCAGGGCTTATTGTTTGGCTTGCGGGACTGGTTGTTAGAGATACTAGTCTGACTTTGTAAACATTTGGTAGTGAATAGATTGGCTGTTGGGTCTGGTTGCTACAGAATGTAAGTCAGTTCTGTTTTTACATACGGTCTTGCCATTCTCTATTTTCATACTTGATTTTTCAAACTTCTATGAGTAGCACCACTAGGAATCAAAATATTTTTTAATTAAGAAATTTAGTTGTTGAAAGACCTCAGGAAGATAGCTGAAGATGGCTTCCCCTGTGGCTCTGAGACGGGATGAGAAATTCCCAGTTCATGTCCAGTATTTTGAGGTACGTTTGGGGGACCATCATCATGAAATCCCAGTGCTAATTTGTGCAGTTATTTCGAGGTTCACAGACTTGGGAGAAACGAGTGGAGAAAGAAGAATTTTTTTCCATCCCGGCTGGGACGCGGCAGCTCTGTTGTCTCTGTGTACATGTGGCACCAGAGTGAGGGAGGAGTCTAACAGCCTGTGAACAGATTATTAGGGAGAAGCCATGCTTTATAAAGATAGCATGATTGTAGATACCCATCCACCACATACACTGCATCTGGTGGTGAGAGCAGTGTCTGGACACTGCCCACAGAGGAGCCCAGTGGAGCAGGCTACCTGGCGGGAGAGCTGAGCAGGCGCTGCCATTAAAGTGCCAGAAAGCAGCTACTCTCCCCACCGTGACCGGCTCTCTCTGGGACTCCAGAGCAGGCTCTCAAAGCTGCATCAGGAGATGGTCACAGACCACAGGCTGAACCAGGAAGAGAAGGCTTTGGACAAGCCCAGTCTCCACTTTGCTTAGGGGGATTTAGGTTTGTGGACTAAAAGGGAGCGTTTCTGAGCCCTATCCACCCTCACCCCAGCCAGAAGGATCACATTACAAGTTAAACTCACCGAGTCCTCTGTCCTAGCACAAAAAATCACAGGAGACAGTGTCTGTAACCACCAGTAGAAAGAGCATAGAAAACATCTCATCCCCCCTGCTCATAAAGCTCATAAAGCTTTAAGACTTCTGATTTTCAGATCCCCTGAGTGGCTGGGCAAAATCAACACTCAGTGTATTCTAGAATAAGATCACTTCACTGAAATCTCCTCCTAGAAATCCAAGGAGTCTGAGAACATCCTAGTCCTCTTGGTGAGAGCACATTACAGACTGAGAGACCCTACTATTGAAACCAAGATGGACAGTGAAAATCTCCCAAAGGTGTAAGTGACACTCTTACTATAGTTCCAGGTTTTCATTAAGAATTTTTAATTTTTTGATATTTTGTTTGTATATATGTGTGTATACATGTTTTTCTTTTCCTCCTGTTCTTGATGTGTATTGGTGTGATAACTGGAATAGTTTATTGGTTCATGGACATGAAAATACTAGCTCTTTGTTTTCCTGTTCGTTTGTTTTCTGGGTTTTTTCTCTCTCTCCTTTTGTTTGTATGTTTCTTTGCCATTTTCTTTCCTCAGTTGTCTTTTCTTCCCTCTTGTCTATCCTGTCTATCCTTGTCCTGCCTCCTGAGGGATTCTGTTCAGTGCATTTAGTATTTGAAGTATATTGTGCCTGACATGCATAATTTACCTGTACAAGCTTATACTCTTATGTGATCACCCAAATCTTAATATCTCTTTAACCCTTCCTATATTTTGCCACAGCTATCTTTGCTTCCCCCAGGATCAGTTTTTTCTTTATTTTTATTTCTTCTTTCTTTCCTTTAGCGTTCTTGTTCTTTCTCCAGCAAATCCTTTACCTCTTCCACTTTCTCATTGTCCAAAATTGGTCAATATAACCTCCTCCGTAAATTTCACTTACATCCCCTTCTCTGGCTCCAAATTAGTTTATACCCTTTGAACCTCCACCATTAAGGCTGTGTAACTGTTACCACCGTGAATGTGAATCTGAATAACAATTTTATGTTCTGAAGCCTGACATAGGTGATAGCTAAATACCAGTGTCCCTGAAAATATTAACACTACCATTGGTTTCATAGATGGAATTGAAAAGTGCACTATAGTCTGTTCTAAATAACCAATTTAATACTATTTATTATAAGCTTTGGTCGTTCATACTGATAATTTTCTATTAGTGTGTGAGGTGTTGGAAATTTCAAGGTATACTAATAGTTCACAGCAAAGGTGTTGGACTACTGAACTTACTTTCCTGATAATACCCCAACCCAAGTAAGGGACTAGACAAAACTCCCAATCCAACAGCTTAGTCATTAAGAAAAACAGATTTTAGGGCAAGAACTCTCATCGACTTACGGAGTGAGAAGAACCCTGAGCAGATCCCCCTTCACCAGTGCATGCCCTAGGACTCCGGTTCCACCACAGCAGGTGAGTTGGATACCTCCAAGGCCCCTCACACCCAGATTCCACACAGTTGTCATGCACACCAGCCAGGTCCTGATAATCTGGGCCCACTCCACTATCAAGGATCCCAGACCCCAGCTCAGTAAGTAGGCTGGTCTATCTTGGCCCACCTCATACATCTGGGTCCTTACACTCATTGACAGACCTCAATTGATTAGCCTCAACAACACATTGGATGATCCAGTAACTCCACCATATGGCAAGCACAAGTCCTAGAACCTTAACTCAAAATCTGCTACAAAACAATGCACCAGGCAGAAAAAGTCTTTTGGAAGAAGTCATCAAAGAGGCAGTATCTAACCCAACCCTTGGCATTTAAGGAA
Organism: Aplodontia rufa; assembly: GCA_004027875.1. Lineage (NCBI taxonomy): Eukaryota > Metazoa > Chordata > Mammalia > Rodentia > Aplodontiidae > Aplodontia > Aplodontia rufa. The sequence continues at coordinate 4,446 of PVKS010051540.1, read as the reverse complement.
GAAGAATCCCAGGTCTTTTTTGCTTCTGGAAAGGGATCTCCAATCAAATAAGCAAGAATCTCTTCAAATATAAGGAATAAAACCAGAAGACATTGACCTCAATCCCACAACTTCCCTAGCAAGGGGGCTATGGCCAGGGACCAGGAGGAAAACCTAGAACAAATTATGAATGATCTGACAATGAAAAGGAACAATGAACTAAAAGAAGAGCTAATGAAGGGAATAAATGATAAAGCTCAAGCATTGAGAAACTTTATCATTAAAGAAATCAATGTACTCAAAATGGAAGTAAGAGAGCTAAAATCTGCAATCAATGAAATGAGAGGGACCATGGAAGAATTTAATAATAGACTTATTTCTGTAGAAAATAGAACCTCCGCTATTGAAGAAAGAACTTCTGACAATGAGGACAGGATGACCAAGCTTGGGTGCACTGACAAAGAAAAACAACTAAGAGAACATGATCAGAACTGTAAAAATACCTGGGATGATATGAGAAGAAGCAATCTAAGAGTAATTGGTATACAGGAAGAAACTGAGACATGCATGAATGGTATGAGGAACATCCTGAAGGAAATTGTGAAAAAACTTTTCTCATAGAAAAATAGAATCAAACATGCTCATCCAGGAAGCTTACAGGACACCCAATACACCTAATCAAATGAGAAACTCACCAAAACACATGATATTCAAAATGTAAAATAGGGATAACAAGGAAACAACATTAAAAGCATCGAGGGAGAAATGCCAAATCACATTGAGATAAACCAATAAGAATTGTACGTGACTTTTCAGCCCAGAATCTGGAAGCAAGAAGGTCTTGGAAAGATATCCTTTTCTTTCATTCTTTTTTTTCCCAGAGAAGAACAGTGAGAATCAATTTTCATTGAGTTTTTCATATGGCTTTTGTTGCTCTGACAGTTATGTACGTGAGTGCTGGGGCTTGAACCTGTGTACTAGCACATGCTGGGCAAGCACTGTAACCACTGAGCCACGACACCAGTCTGGAAAGATATCTTTCAACATCTGACCACAACATACAGCCAAAAATGATATACCCAGCAAAACTCAGCTTCAGATTTGATAGAGAAATAAGAACTTTTCATGATAAGGCAAAACTGGCAGCATTTGTAAACAGAAAACCAGCCTTACAAAGAATTCTCAAGGAAACATGCCAAACAGAAGAACAAAGAATCAATATCCAAAACCCACAGAGGAAATTAATAAAACTACCATCCATCAATAACCAACCAAGACAACCACAGATCTAACTAAACAAGACACAGTGACTATCAACCAATTCTATTTTAACACTGAATGAACGGTTTAAATGCACCACACAGAAGATAGACTTGCAGACTGGATCAAAAAACAAACTCCAATATGCTGCTTACAAGAAACCCACCTAACAGGCAATGACACCCACAGATTAAGGGTGAAAGGATGAAAAAAATATTTATCATGCATATGGCCCAAGAAAGCAAGCAGGCATCACAATACTTACATCCAACAAAGTAGATTTCAAACATAAATCAATCAGAAGGGATGAAGGCCACTATTTAGTACTAAAAGGAACACTACAACAGGAAAAAATAACAATAGTTAGTTGGGAGCACTGTTATTTGGAGAGTAAATACTACGTGAATAAAGTACTTGAAGACACAACCACTTGTGAACCTTAACAAAATAATACTGGGAGAGTTCAACATTCCTGTCACCATTAGACAGATCATTGGTTTTGCTTTGTTTTGTTTTGAAGAAATCACCAGCCTAATAACTCCATAAATCAAATGGACTTCACAGACATCAACGGAATACTCCACCCCAAGTTAGCAGAATACATTTTAGCAGCACATGGATCCTTTTCCAAAAAAGGATCATATTGTAGTTCGCAAAGATAATCTCAGCAAATAAAAAAAGTAGATATTATTCCGTTTATCCTATCAGACCATGACCCTATGCCATGGCCCTAGCAATCAACAGTAAAAATCATAACAGAAAACACAGATATCCATGGAGAGTGAATAATACCCTATTAAATGAAGAATGGATCCAAGGAGACATGAGAGAAGAAATCCAAAAATTCTTGGAAGAGAATGAAAATGAAGACACAATATATCGAAACTGCTGGGACAGCATGAAAGCATTCCTAAGGGGAAAAGTTATAGAACTGAGTGTCCGCTTTAAAAATGAAGAGAAACCCAAATAAACAAGCTTATGCTCCATCTCAAAGCCCTTCAAAAGGAAGAACAATCTAACCCCAAAGCCAACAGAAGACAGGAAATAAGATCAGACCTGAAATCAATGAAATTGAGAAAAAATAAAAAATTGATAAAGAGCTAATACTTTGGCTAGGGGTATATATCTTGTTTATTTTTTCAATCTCACTAAAAGGAGAGAAATGAAGCAAATCAATAAATTCTCCAATGAAAAGGGAGGAATCACCACTGACCCCATGGAAATCCAACAAATTACAAGATCATATTTCGAAAATCGGTACTCCTTCAAATTACATAATATGGAAGAAATGGTCAAATTTCTAGACACATACATCATCCCTAAATTGACACAGGACAATATGGAACTCCTACACAACCCAATAACAGGCCCTGAAATCCATATAGCAATTAAAAGTCCACCAAAGAAGAAAAGCCCCGGACCTGATGGCTTCCCTGCTGATTTTTAACCACACTTTTGAGGAGGAACTAACACTTCTCAAGTTATTTCAAGAAATCAAGAAGGAGGGAACTCTCCCAAACACTTTTTTTAAATTTTTGAACCACCTTACAAGATTTTAACAAAATATAAAATGTGTGTATATTCTGGATATTGCATTTACCCCCAGGAGTGCCCCCCCCCCGAATTACCCTCCCTTATCCCACCCTTCCCCTTCCCACTATATCTCTAAAAAAAAAAAGTATTAGGTTGTAAAGCATTACATCTTATCTGGATTTAACATATGCTAATACACCGACTTTCTCATTGTCCAGGGTCTAGTCCCCACCTCCACAGATGAGTGGAGACAATCGACCCTTAGATCTCTGGGTTAAGCTGATTTTGCTCATCATGATCTCTTCCATAACCATCCATTTACCCTTGAGGCTGCAATATCATTGTTTCTAATTGCTGTGTAATATTCCATGGTATAAATGTACTATAGTTTTTGGATCCATTCTTCCAGTGAGGGACACCGGGGTTGTTTCCATAGCTTAGCAATAGTAAATTGTGCTGGTATGAATATCGATATTGCTGTGTCACTGTAATGTGCTGATTCTAAGTCCCCTGGAAAGATACCCAGGAGTGGAATAGCAGGGTCATATGGTGGAGTCATCCCTAATTTTTAAGGATTCTCCACACTGCTTTCCAGAGGGGCTGTACCAGCCTGCAGCTCCACCAACAGTGTGTTAGTGTGCCTATCTCTCCACATTCCCTCCAGCATCTATTATTGTTTGTTTTCTTCATCTTTGCCATTCTGACTGGCCTAACGTGATATCTTAATGTGGTTTTCATTTGCATTTCTCTGATTACTAGAGATTTAGAGAACTTTCTCATGTATTCATTGGCTTGATCAATGTCCTCTGGTGAGAAGTCTGTATTTAGCTCTTTGGCCCATTTATTGACAGGGTTGTTTGTGCTTTTGTAGTTGACATTTTTGAGGATTTTTTAGATTCTGGATATGAGCCCCCTGTCAGAAGAATCACAGGCCATGATTCTCTCCCATTCTGTAGGAAACCACTTGACTCTTTCAATTGTTTCCTTGGCAGTGCGACAGCTTTTTAGCTTTATGGCATCCCACTCACAGATTTTTGACTTTACTTCCTTCACTTTGGGAGACATGTTGAGAAAGTCTTTGCCTACTCCCAAATGCTTAAGTGTTGGACCTAATTTGCCTTCCATCATTTGCAAGGCATCTGGTTTAATTCCTAGCTCCTTGACCCATTTTGATTTGATTCTCATGCAAGGTGAAAGATAAGGGTCTAATTTCAACTTTCTGCAAGTGGCTGTTCAGTTTCTTCAGCACCATTTGTTGAATAGGTTGTTTCTCCTCCATGTAATATTTTGTCCCCCTTTGTCAAACATCAGATGCTTAAAGACTTGTGGGTTTGCTTCAGCATCTTTTATTTCCTTGATCTTCATCCCTATCTTGATACTGGTACCATGCTGTCTTTGTTGCTACAGCCCTATAGTACCATTTTAGATCTGGTATAGCAAATCTGCCTGTTTAGTCTTTCTTGCTTAGTAATGTTTTGGCTATTCTGGGTTTCTTATTGTTCCAAATGAATTTGAGAATTGGTTTTTCTATATTGGTAAAGAATGACATTGGTATCTTAATTGGGATTGCATTGAATCTATATAGATCTCTTGGCAGAATAGCCATTTTTACTATATCAATTCTGCCTAACCAAGAGCATGGAACATCTTTCCATCTTCTCAGGTCATCTTGGA
>PVKS010051539.1:0-11098 GCA_004027875.1 Aplodontia rufa | reverse complement strand
CAGCTACGTTGCAACTGATAGAAGACAAAATTGGTCCAACACTTCAACATTTGGGAGTAGGCAAAGACTTTCTCAACAGGTCTCCAAAAGTGAAGGAAGTAAAGTCAATAATCAGTGAATGGGATGCCATAAAGCTAAAAAGCTTTTGTACTGCCAAGGAAACAATCAAAAGAGTCAAGAGGTTTCCTACAGAAATGGAGAGAATCATGGACTATGATTCCTCAGACAAGGGTCTCATATCCAGAATGTATAAAATCCTCAAAAATGTCAACTACAAAAACACCAACAGCCCAATTGATAAATGGGCCAAAGAGCTAAATAGAGACTTCTCACCAGAGGACATTGATCAAGCCAATGAATACATGAGAAAATGCTCTAAATCACTAGTAATCAGAGAAATGCAAATGAAAACTACATTAAGATACCACCTTACGCCAGTCAGAACAGCAAAGATGAAAAAAATAAACAATAATAGATGCTGGAGGGACTGTGGAGAGATAGGCACACTAACACACTATTGGTGGAGCTGCAGACTGGTACAGCCCCTCTGGAAAGCAGTATGGAGAATCCTTAAAAAATTAGGGATGAGTCCACCATATGACCCTGCTATTCCACTCCTGGGTATCTTCCCAGGGGACTTAGAATCAGCACATTACAGTGACACAGCAATATCAATGTTCATAGCAGCACAATTCACTATTGCTAGGCTATGGAAACAACCCCGATGTCCCTCACTGGAAGAATGGATCCAAAAATTGTGGTACATTTATACCATGGAATATTACACAGCAATTAGAAACAATGATATTGCAGCCTTCGAAGGTAAATGGATGGCTATGGAAGAGATCATGATGAGTAAAATCAGCTTAACCCAGAGGTCTAAGGGTCGATTGTCTCCATTCATCTGTGGAGGTGGGGACTAGACCCTGGACAATGAGAAAGTTGGTCTAGTAGCATGAGTTAAATCCAGATAAGATGTAATGCTTTACAATCTAATACTCTTTTTAGAGTTATAGTGGGAAGGGAAAGGGAGGGATAAGGGAGGGTAATTGGGGGGGCACTCCTGGGGATAAATGCAATATCCAGAATATATACACATTTTATATTATTTTGTTAAAATCTTGTAAGGTTGCTCAAAAATAAAAAAAAAAAAAAACAGAAGCATGATGTGGTCTTTCTTTATAGGGGAGGTCTTACTTTGGAATTGAAAGCCCTCTCTACCTCTCCAGTCATTATGTTCTGTGACTTCCACCTTTTCCCCTGCTCTGTGCATGCTCTTGTAGTAATATTAGACATCTTTCCATTCCCTGGACAAAGTCTGTGCTTTCGTGACTTTCTTTAGTGGGTGGGGCTGGGAAAGGGGGAAGAGATGGTGGCAGCTGCCTGTAATCCCAGTGACTCAGGAGGTTAAGGCAAGAGGATTGCAAGTTCAAGGTGAGCCTTGCAACTTAGCAATTTAGTGAGACCCAGTCTCAAAATAAAAAATAAGAAGAGCCACAGCTCTGTCATTTAATGCCTTCTGGTACAAAAAAAAAGAAAGAAAAAGAAAGAAATGTGTGTGTGTGAGTGTGTGTGAGAGACAGAGAGAGAGGAAAGAGAGTGAGAGAGAGAGAGATGAATAGTTTTCTTTCTTTTACCTATTCAGCCCATTCAGTGTGTACCCATTCAAAACCCTAAGTCCTTGTCTCTCTTTCTCTCCTATGTGCCTTTGAAATGTGTGTGTGTGCCCAGGTGTCTATTACAGCATTTATTTGGTCTGAGGTGTTGTAAGAATGATTTTTTTTTATGGCCTTAGAGTATCTGGAAAGTAGATCCTTAGGTCTTTACCTGTTTTCTCTTGATATCTCCTTGTTTAATCCCCTGCCTCTCTACCTTCTTTTTCTTCACTTAAGAGGTAAGACATAAACGGTTGTTAAAGTGAATTGAACAGCCCACTCACACTGCAGGTCTCTAAATCTTCAGAGTGAGCAGTGACAATACAGACTTTCATCTTTACACAGTAAATTCCTTTGATTATTGACTCTGCATGTAAGCATGAAGAGGACAAGTAATAGCGCTGTATTCAGTTATTACCTTATCCTCCAAGTGGCAGAAAGAAGAAAGACTTAGCTCACCAGCATTGGTTCTAACAACTAGAAAATAACAAGTGGTAAAGTGAATTTGGATGGTGTGAGGGGGAGAGAGTGTATTAGTCAGTTTTCCATCACTGTTAAAAGAACCCTGGGATGATCAACTTAAAAAGATAAAAGGTTTACTTTGACTCATGGTTTTTTAGAGGTTCCACTCCATGATCAAGTGAACCCATTGCTTTCAGGCTTCCAGCAGGCATGCAAAATGGCAATAGCAGGTTCATGTGGGTAGAGCAAAACTGCTCACTTCATGATCAAGGAGCAAAATAGAAGAGGAAGGGGCTGGGGTCCCACTATCCCCTTCAAGGGCACATCCTCGATCACCTAGAAAACCTCCCACTAGGGCTGGAGCTGTGGCTCAGCGGTTGAGGCACTTGTGAATACACTAGTACGAAGGTTCAAGCCCCAGCACCACTACCCAACAAAGTCTCACTAGGCCCCACCTCTTAAAGTTTCCACTACCTCCCAATAGCACCTCCCTAGGGACCAAGCCTTTAACACATGGGCCTGCGGAGAACATTCAAGATCCATACAATAGCAGGGTTTTTATGAATTGATATGAGCTGAGTTCCATAATATCCTGAGGAATCAGACACAGTGCCCTCATGGTCAGTGTCTGGTTTTTTATTTAGATACCCTATAGTTAACCCATATTACCCTTACCTAATCCTCAGACTTTTGTGAATATTATGCTAATCCTAAAGCATGCTATTATGTATTACTTGGAAATAAACTCCAAAAAATAAGTTCGTTATGTATTGGGTTAAACAAAGATAACAGAATTTTGCAGGGCTTTTTTATTATGCTAAATTTGTTGAAACTCTAAAAGTTCATATAGTATTGAAGTTGTTACAGACTGAATGTATTGCCCCTCTAAATTCTTATGTAGAAGACCTAACTCCCAGTGTGATAGTAGCCTTTGGGAGATGAAATGCTGAAGGACTGGGGACGTAGCTCAGTGGTAAAGTGCCCATGGTTCAAAGTGCCCCAGTACCAAAAAAAAAAAAAAAAAAAGGAAGAAATGAGATTGAGGAGACACTCCCATTCCCCCCACCCCACCCCATCGTGTAAGCACTCAGGGCCTGGGGTGGGGACAAAAAAACAAAAAACAACATCAGCAACAGGAATAGGGACCTCACCAAGAATGAATCTGCAAGCACCTAGATTATGGGACTTCATAGCCTCCAGAACTGTGAGAAATGTCTGTTGTATAATCCACACAGTCTATACTATTTTATTATAGCATAGCAGAAATAAGAATAATTCCAAATTCATTTGAAAATGGAGTTGTTTTATAGTAATGCATTTTGGTGACCTATTATTTCATGGAACACACTTTGGGAAGTGCTGCTCTAGTTTAATTTCATTTGGAGGCTGTATATGAATTCGGTGCTTCTTCTAATAGCAGCATATAATGCAACTCTTCTCTTATCAATGTCCAGAAGATTTCAATGTGATTACAGAATAAATAATCATTTCAAATCAGCTTTGTTCATGAGGACTGAATTGAAACCTCTGCTCTTTCTTTCATTTCCAACCTACTAACCTTCTTTTTTTTTTTTTTTTTTTTTTTTTTAAAGAGAGAAACAACTTTATTTAGTTTTTCACATGGCCTTAGTTGCTCCAACACTCAGTTGTGTACGTGGTGCTGGGGTTTGAACCCGGGTCCTGGTGCTTGCCAGGCAAGCGCTGAAACCGCTGAGCCACCGCTCCAGCCCCCCTACTAACCTTCTGATGGGAATTATACCACTGGCTCTTCTGGCTCTCCAGCTTGCCGATTCACCCTGCCGATTTGGGGACTTAATTTCTATAAAGGCCTGAGCTAAATTCTCATTATCTATCTATCTACCAAACTACTTACATACTTACTTATCCATCCATCCATTCCATCCATCCATTCATCCATCCATCTGTCCAACCCATTGGTTCTGTTTCTCTGGAGAACTCTGACGTATACAGTAAAAATTCTAACATCATATAATTAAAGAAAAATACCTCCAAAGATATACTATTTCTTCAACAGGAAATCCCCTTTTAAAAGGCTTATGTATGGGGGCTGGAGCGATGGCTTGGCGATTATGGTGCTTGCCCAGCATGCGCAGGTACACAGGTTCAAACCCCAGCACCCATGTACAAAACTAAGTGTCAGAGCAACAAAAGCCATGTGAAAAACTCAATAAAAATTGATTCTTTCTGTCTCTGTCTCTCTCTCTCTCTCTGTCCTTCTCTCTTGTTTTAAGAAAAAGGCTTAGCTATGTAGAATTTGAATTCTATGAATTTGAATTCATAGATTCTAATTGACTAGGGAGAAATCAAATTAAAGGGTAAAAATTATTCCATTGATGACATATTAAAAATTTCTGGTAAGTAGGCAATATGCTAATTTTGCTTTATAGTTCTAATACAGTGAGTAGCATGGCCAAAATTAATTTTTTTTTGTACTGGGGATCAATCTGAGGGCTATGCCCCCAGCCCCCAGAAATTAAATTTTTTAATGGAACAAATTTGATGATATTGGTGAAAATAATGATAATCTAAAGGCTTTGTAAACTAGTGTTGTTATGATAATGCAAACTAGGTGATATCTAGGTAAATTATGAGTGACAGAATTTATATATGGAAAGAAGGAAGCTCCTTTCATCTTCTTAATAGTACAGAGATGGGCTTCAATATTCAGCCTTGGCTGTGGGTCCAGTTTTTTACTTCTGCTCTGTACCTCTACCCTAGTCGTCTTTTCTGCTCTCACATGCTCCTTCCCAGGATCAGTGCTTAAACACAAGCCTTTCTACCTCTCATTCCACCTCACCCTTGACATGTCCTGATTTCTTCTATCCAATAAAGGAAGGAAGGTGGAGATTTGCCTCCTCTGGCAGCCAGATATTGTGGTGCTTGCTCCAAGCTCCACCTCCCACACCATCCACACACACACACACACACACACACACACACACACACATGCCCAGTATGGACTACACAGCTCTTACCCAGAAGCTGTTTTTCCATCCTAGGAGCTGACCTCATTGTTCCTGGGGCTGGAGCCATCTATAAGGCAATGCTTGCCAATTTGGGAGTTTATGGCAGTTTTGTGGTTGTGGGACTAGAGGAGTTGGCCTGTCCCATTGTCTTTTGTCATAATAATGGTGTTAACAACCACCTTTACTCTCCTCTGAGTAGAAACATGGCTGAAAACACAGAAGTGTGACTTGCACATCACATGTGGATATAGTCTGTAGATCCACTAGTTTAGGAAACTGCTGTTGTTTATGAGAATTGTCAGTATACAGCTCTGCTTCCTGTTCTTGCAGACCAGCATGACATTTGGCTGAATTGAGCCCCTGTCATGGGTTGCCACACAAACATTGCCTGTCTGGTTCTGTCATTTCCTGGCGGTGAACAATTATTCCACATTGCCTCAGGATGCTCTCACAGTGTCCCTCTCGTGGCAGCTGAACCAGTCCTCAAAAAGCAAATGTACAGCTGGAGTCATTCTTTTGGGGGAACACAGGCAAGAACAAAGCTAGTGTGGTTTATTGGAAAGACCACCAAATACAGTTCTAAGAGCACAGCTGCAGTTTTTGACAATAGAGGAACTGGCTCCCACCCCAATTACCATTCAGTTGTCACAACGATCCATGGCCTTCTTGTCCTTTCCCCATCTGATACCATGAAGTGGGGAAGGTGGCAGCAGTGGCTCTTCAATTCCATAATCACTAACCACGTAGTACCATTCACCGGGTAACAGCACATACCTTTAGCAACCCAGCTAATCAGCTGTCTTTCTATATTTTTTTCCATTAATATGCACCATGTTCTTGGCCATAGCCTGAACTTCAGGTTCCTTGATTTCCTCCATTATTTTAATGAATTTAACAGTAAGGAATCCAAGACGAATTCTGCATATTTAGGATAGAATGTTTTGCAGGGCATAGTAGCATATGCCTATAATCCCAGAGACTCAAGAGGCTGAGGTAGGATTGCAAGTTCAAAGTCTACCTCAGCAATTTAGCCAGGCCAAAGCAATTTAATGAGACCCTGTCTCAAAATAAAATGTAAAAAGGTCTGGGGGTGTGGCTCAGTGATTAAGCGCTTGTAGGTTCAATCTCTGATACAAAAAAAAAAAAGAGAAAGAATGTTTTACAGTAGTGCAAAACATATTTCTTCATGTGTACATTGGGAATAGACTTTCTACTTTGGTAATTCATCAAACATCCAACTAATATTTATTTAATGTCTACTTTGTGTTTGTCATGGTGAAAGGTGCTCATTCTGAAGGTTTAAACAACAGATTATGTATTGCTCACGAAATATGTGTCTTTGAAAAGTTAATAACAATAGTTATTACATATTCTGGTAACCAATGTTTATTCAATACTTGGGACTTTTTAATAATAAGAATTTAAATGCAGCATAGGATAAAAAGTGAATAGTTCCTCCAGACTTTAAGTCTGAGGAGAGCTAGATATTATTTAATAATAAATGGTGCAGAGTTTCTTTATTAGAAGAGACTAATTAAACCCTAACAGGACACAAAGCATTATCCTGATTCAAAAATGTAAACCTAAACTGGTGTTTATTTGGCTACTTTAGGGGAAAAAGAACCCAAGACCTTTTTAGTTTTTGTAATGGGTACTGGGAATTTAACTCAGGGGCGCTTTACTACCGAACTACATGCCCAGGCCTTTTTTTCTTTGAGACAGGGTTTCACTGAATTGCTGAGGGTCTCCAACTTGGGATCCTCCTGTCTCAGCCTCCCTAATGTCTAGGATTATAGGTGTGAGCCACCAGCTGGACTCAAGACTCTTGAGGATACCTTTTTTTTTTTTTTTTTTAAAGAAAGTGAGTGAGAGAGAAAGAATCAATTTTATTTTTTCATCAGGTCTCTGTTTCTCCAACACTAAGTTGTGTATGTAGTTCTGGGGTTTGAACCCAGGTCCAACCCCATGCCAGGCAAACACTGGAACCAGTGAGCTACCACTCCAGACCTGAAATACCTATTTTTGATCCCAGAGAGCAGAATTCATGAATAAGTAAATAAGAGACTGAGGGCTTATGGCTCCAGATTACTCGTCCTGAACAAGTAACCTTGAAGATGGAAAATTGAGAGACTATAGGTCTATAAGATTCATGGTTTCCACAGTTTGGCCCTGCATATATATACTTGATGAAAGACCTGTATACCCCAGGGTCACCATGATGCACCTTTAGCAAAATGCTGCTTCTAGGCACAACACACTTTATTATTTTGTTTAATTTTTCTCTAACTACTGGAATCACCATGGAGGCCTTCTCTCTGTCCCCCTTCTGTGTAAAATAAAAGACAACCTGTACTTTTACAGGGATTAGAATTCCATTTTTGCATGCACTGCTTCAATTAAACAAGTTAAGAATTTTTTGTTGCTTTCCCCTCAGTGATGTCATTGCCATGCAACGCCCCTTGATAGCAGAGGACGAGATTTTGTGGGCCAATACATTGGTGTCTGGGAAGCTAACCCTCCTAGCTTCACACTGGTGGTTTTTTACATTGCTCAGAATTTTAGAAACACCATAATCTCAGTATATTAAATATTAAGGGACTCCCTCAGAGTGGTGGAGCCTTAAAGTTGTTATGCAAATCTGTACGAGCATATTCCCATGGTGCAGAATAAAAGTTATGGCATGTTCTTTTCGAAGCAGCATGACTATAAACGTCACTCGAGCCACTGTCTTTCACAAGGGCCCACTTGCTGTGAAATATTTTCAAAACAGAGACGAAATGGTGATAACGGAGTGCAAACAGGCAGAAATGAGTACACCGAGCTTGGCTGCTCCTGAAGAGGAAGAGGACGCTCTGGAAACGTGGAGGAAAAGCTTCGCAGCCCGTTTTTCTGAGACCTGTTTCCCTTGTCCCTGGAGCTGCGGCGGGGGGAGCTCTCCCGGGAAAAGGAAGCAGTCCCCCCAAACCCGCTTCCGGACTGCAGCGTTTCTTCTCACACCTCCAGGCAGCAGAGCCCTTTCAGGCCATAATTCTCCGTGACCCAAAAATAACTACACAGATGTAAGGAAAAGGGCCAAAGCCCGGGGCACAGGGCGGTGCTTAGTTACAGTCTTATCGCTAACAGCCAGAACGCTGGAAACCTAATCTAGCGCCAGCCTTTTATAGCCAGTCCCTCGAGCCCCGCCCTAGCAACCGCTCCTAGCAACGCCTCGCCCTCGCGCTGTGCAGGCTTATCGGTCTCCTCCAGGCCTTTCCTGTTCCCCTCCCCCTACTCGCGCCGCTCTGCCTCCCGCGCCACGTGACCGGTCCTTGGGGAAGGGCGGGGCAAGTGGGACCGTGGGGCGGGGCGCTGGAAGGCGAGGCCTAGCGTCATCAAGATGCGACCAGATAGTTCTGGCGCCTAGTGTTTCAGGGCCTCTCGAAGTTCCGGGATTAGGGAAAATGGCGGAGACTGTGACGCTGGCGTGGATTCGCGGCCCCGGCTACGGGTGCAGGGCGGTGCGGTGCCCCACGGCTCGGTGTTCGGTGCGGGATTTTATCAACCGACACTGCCAAGATCAGGTGAGGTTCGCGATTCCTGGAAGGTAGGAGAAAGACAGCCAAGAGGCTGGGCTGGGCTGGTGCTGAAGGGTCTGTCGGGGGAATGCGTCTTCTGAGGTTTTTAGTTTTTAAAACAGTTATCCAGTTTTTTTTTTTTAAAGAAAGAGGGACAGTGAGAGAGAGAGAGAAAGAGAGAAACAACTTAATTTAGTTTTTCACATGGCCTTAGTTGCTCCAACACTCAGTTGTGTACGTGGTGCTGGGGTTTGAACCTGGGTCCTCATGCTTGCAAGGCAAGCGCCGAAACCGCTGAGCCACCGCTCCAGCCCCAGTTATCCAGTTTTAAGGTGCTTCCGACTAATACTGAGACATTCCTTTACTTTTCTTGTGGAGGTGGTTGTTTTGCCTCCCCATGGAAAGAGAAAAGAGAAAAATGCCCGTTCCAGGTGCTTAGTCCAGCCCTAAGTTAGACTTCTGTTTTTTTATCCGTAAATGAGGCAGTTGGACTAAATAGCCTTACATTCATGGGAACATGCATATTATTCACTGATCACAAAACCCTGTCCGTTCTAACCTAGAGAAATATGTCATAGCCAAACCCAGGCTAAAGGACCATTGGGGAGGGAAATGGATTCTTCTGTTCACTAGATTCACCGGTCGGGGTGAATCTCTCAACGTGTACTGTTGAGAGCATCGATTCTTGGTCCTGTTGCTTAGATGATTTCATTTGTTGGTTTCTTTTGTCCGTGCATATTTATGAAAACCTATCAAGGACTTGTAAAACCTGTGCGCTTTTACTTAATTCCCAAGGAAGCAAGCGTTTGCCAACTGAGATACTAAACCTGTTCAGTTATCTAAAGAATTTAGTAGTCCTCCTAATCTAATTTTAATTTTGGCACTTGATTTAGAATTATGTTTAAAATCACACCTCATCCATGCTGTTGCCTCCGTTTGTTTCTTATAAGCTGAACAAATGTTAACACTGCAAGGCAAAATTTTTTAAACACTTGGACCAATTCCATGGAGAAGCGATGAGTGTTTGCAAATAATGTGGTTTTTCAGGTTCCTCATTTTTCTGTGCTACAGTGTAGTCTAAAGACAGCAGAACTGTTTTGGATCATCTGAATGGAAAATAATTTTCCATAATAGTTGGTTTTTAATATACTTGAAAATAATTTATTTCATGGGTATAGTTTCCAAACTTACTGACAATTGATTCAAAGTGGGACCAGAAAAAATAAGATCTTAACTATGAGGGGTGTCTGGAATAAGAATTTTAAAATAAGTAGCAAGAAATAAAAATGGATTCTGTCAGTTATTTCACAAACAAGCACAGCAAGTGTGAATAGAAACAAACTTATGAAATGGTATTTGATGAGATACTGAAAAAAAAATAAAAATAGCTCAACTTCACACCTACACGTTTGGGCAGGGGCTGGGGCTGGGGATTGAATCCAAGGGCACTTTACCACTGTGCTACACCTGCAGTGTTTATTTTTATTTATTTATTTATTTTAAGGTACCAGGGATTGAACCCACAGGCACATAACCACTGAGTCACATCCCCAGCCTTTTTTTTTTTTTTTTCTTTTCTTTTGAGACAGGGTCTGTCTGAGTTGCTTAGGGCCTCACTAAATTGCTGGGGCTGACTTTCAGTTTGTAATCCTCCTGCCTTAGCCTCTGGAGTCACTGGGATTACAGTTGTGCACCACCATGCCTGTTTTTCTTTCTTTCTGTCTTTCTTTCTTTTTTTTTGGAGACAGGATCTTGCAGGGTTGCACAGGTTGGCCTTGAACTTGTGATCCCCATGCCTCAGCCTCCCAAGTCCTTGGGATTGTAGGTGTTTACCATCATGCCTGACCCACACCTGTGCTCTTAAAACACATTTTTTCTGACATGAGAAAGTTTGTGTTGGTTCCCACTGAGAAAATTAAAATCTACCCCGATAAAGCCAGTTGCAATGTTAACAGGAAATAGCATTTTTCCCAAAGACATGTTACAATGGTGAAATGTTATAAAGACCTTGAAAACCTATTTTCTTCTTATTCACTGGGAAAACTTAGTCTGAGAAATCATAGATGATGGGCTCAGCAGTATTGTGCTTGCTTGGCATGCATGAGGACCCAGGTTCGAACCCCACACCACATACACAACTAGGTGTTGGAGAAACAAAGGCCAGATGGAAAAATAAATAAAGTTGATTCTCTCTCTCCTTTCTCTCTCTTAAAAAAAAAAAAACACAGCTTTACTGTTTGAAATTACATCAGTGATAATGAAGCATCCTACTCTTGCCTTGAAGTTCTAAGTCCCTTTGATATAGAGAAGCACTCTTTATTTCCAACCAGGTGCAGAGTTTCCAATTAGGAGCTTCTGAACACAACATCCCACATCTTTCTTAAATTTGAAGTTTCCAAGGAAAGAGGATCCTGTATCTAATTCAGAGTTCAGACCTGAT
>PVKS010051538.1:0-11105 GCA_004027875.1 Aplodontia rufa | reverse complement strand
TTGTAGGAAAAGGGGCCTCATTTCTTTATTATGCAAAACTGATCCGGACACAAACAGCTTTAGAATCGTCAGCACACTACCCAGCATTACAGGCAAGGCAGCAAGAAGTCGAAAGTCCTTTGATGTGAACCCACGTGAGCACCGAAGCCTGCCGTAGCATGTCCAAAGTTTTGATCCTATAGCTCCTGCCTCTTCACTTCCCACACCAAAGAACTCACTCACAAATCCAAATGAGAATTATTGTCAGTAAGATTCATCTGCAGGGAAATCAGAGTGATAGTAGAGAGAACATGGCTAACCTGAATATATCCACGCTGTGAAATCTAACTTCCATTCTACTGCAAACACAGGGGCTAAAGGAGCAAGTGAAACAGCACCTCAGGGAAGCAGACAGTTGTAGAAAGGAAGGTCCATGTCAACACTAAAAGCAAGTGGCTGGGTGCGGTGGTGCAGCTCAGGAGGCTCGGTCAGGAGGATTGCAAGTTCAAAGTCAGCCTCTGCAACTTAGTGAGGCCCTCTCTCAAAATTAAAAAAAAGAAAAAGCAGATAATAACAATGAAAAGGAATATTGTTCTAGATGAAAAGAAAATTTAAAACTTGATAAGACCACCACACGTAAGCATGATCCCTGTAATAGTGTGGATTTTAAACATCTCCCAAAGGACCATGTGTTACGGCCTGGCCCTTGGTGCTATTTGGAGGTGGTGGGGCAGGGAGCAGACGGGCTCTGGTGGCAGGAAGCCAGGTTACTGGGGGCATGCTCTCTCTTGGAGGGGGCTATCTCAACTCCACTGCCAGGAGATAGGAGCTTTGCCTTAGGGCCAAAAATATTCAGTGGAGCCAACCAACCACAGATGAAACCAAGAGCCAGGCCTTTCAAGGTAATTATCTCAGGTAGTTGTTGTAGTCATGGAAAGCTAACACAATCCTTAACTGAACAAAAGGAATTACTGATAGATTTGGTGTGACACTGCGCTCACTGTAGTGGGGTAAGAAAACATCCTTATTTTTCAGAGAGACATTCTGAGTATGCAAGAGTGAAACAATATGTCACAATATAAAATTTCTCAGAAAAAAGAAAATACCAATCAAACATGTTGAATGTTAAAAGTTGAGTTGGAAGTAATGGGCACATTTTGTTACATTCTATCTGCCATTTGAAAGTTTTCAAAAGAAGAGGTTAGAAATGAGATTTTACGTTGATGTGCAGTTTTCTTGCTTTCTCAGCTTTAAGCTTTATGAATGTGAGCAAGTCATTTAAAATCCCCGAGCCCCTGATACTTCATTTGTGAACTGGTGATGCTAGCCATAAATTCAAAGTTGTGCAAAGGTTTAATAATGTTTGTGGGAGTGTTTCACAAACGAGCAAAGGTTATGTTTTTCCTTCTTTTTAAAAATCTAAATGGTTTTTTAAGTCTTGAAATAAATACTAGAGTAAAAAGAGGGCTAGAGGTGTGGCTGGGGGATGTGTTTCCTTGCCTAGTGGGTGCAAATCCTAGGTTTGGTCCCCAACACTGGGAAAAAAACAGAGAGAGAGAGACATCATCTCTCAAAGTGAAGTAGGTGCACACATTATCTGTGCTCTCCAGACAAACAGGACTTGCAGGGGATGGATAGACAGGGAAGCAGGGAGGTTGAAGGGCTCATTTTAGAATTGGGCCATGCGTTTGTGGAGGTGGCAAGTCCAACTCTGCAGGGCGGGTGTGGTGGCTGGAGACCCAGGAATGCACCATGCACAGCTCAGGTCCAGGGCGTCAGCGGGAGGCCAGGCTTCTTCCATTTTGGTCTTCAGGGATCAGACCAGGCTGAGCACGTGACAGAGGGCAATTCATTCTACCAAGTCTATTGATGAAAGACACTTTCACAGAGCCACCTAAACTCATGTCTGACCCCAGATCCGATGACATGGCCTACTGCTTGTCACATAAAATTAACATTGCAGTGCTGTGTAACTAATCGCTGAGGTCACTGGGCTGTCCCTTTGCCGAACTCCATTCAGCTGCACTGAAATGTCCAGTATTGATTCCATTTGGAGTCACTCTAGGTGACAGTCCTCCAACCGGCAAGAAGTATTTAGGGGCTTTAAAAATCCATTTGTAATTAGTAAAAATCAATTTTACTGGTGTCCTTTTAAAAAACTTTACCCTCAAAGAGAATTGGTAAGTTCCTTATTTTACATGATAACATGGATATAAGGGCTATGGGAACAAGGATCTTTCTGTCCCTGGACTGCTGTAGCCCTGGCAACTAGGGCCCTGCCTGGCAGAGGCTGGGCACCAAGGAAATATCAATGAATGAACGAATTCACGATGAAGGGATTGTGAGGATACAGAAGCACAATTGGGAGAGTGTGATCAGGAGGTCACGTGTGTGTTTTCTATGACAGCATTTGGCATTAGCCCACATGCACGGGAGAAATTCCATATCTGTTTAATCTGAAGCATTTCCCTTCTTGCCTGGACATTTGGAGATCAGATTTACTGAAGTGCCATTGGTAGGTAAAATACAAGGATCACATCCAAATGTATTCTGATGAATCTCTCCCGTGCACTGACATGCCAGACACTGACCTAATTCAACTTCTTCCACTGAGAACTCTTGGAGGAGCTGGCCCTATGGGTTAATGGGCACAGCTTGGGTCCAGGGTTGGCTCCCCAAACATCTTCCTGACAGCCCTCTCAAGGCCTCAGGCCACTAAAGTGCCATCCTGTGGTCCTATGCTATTGGGTCTTAGGGGAATTGAGCCTCCAGGATTCTCAATCAAAATATCAACCACCACAAGGGATTGCAAATAGGACCTGGTGTGTGGATGCGGGGTGGGAGGGATCGACTCTTCCCTCCACCACCACTTGGCTGGATGCCCCCTGGTGGTATTTCCTGTCCTATCATTCTGAAATATCCACAGCCAATCCTGCCCCTATGACCAGAGAGGACTCACACCTGGTGAAATCCACTGGGTTAACGTTTCGAGTTTTCTTCTTCCCTCTTAGACATTTAGTTTGATTTGGAAATAATCCCATTGTTTTCACATTTGGAAAGGAAGAGCAACATTCCCAGCTCCAAGTGTGTCAGGGGCCATGGAAGGCCGAGGAAGACATTGGGTCGGCTCTCTGGGGTGTCACCGGCGTGTTTATGTCCGTGCAGAAAACCATCTCAGCAATGAAGGATGAGGACAAGCTCTTCCGGGAGGTGGTGATCACTTCTGCACACCCAGAAGGCTTTTCTTTCATCAGTCATTCACTTACTAGAAAGCGTGACCAAGAAACCCTCATAGAAATCAATGGTTGCATCTTTGGACCCTTATAGAATATTTTCATTAGGGCAGATATTATTACACTGGGAAATGTAATTTCAAAAAGAAGTAAGCCCCAAATCACACAGGAATAGCCGGGTGCTCTCCATCTGCGCATTAGACTCTACTGTGACAGATTCTACTGTGTAATTCTGTGGCTCAAATCATGACCTCAGGACCATAGGTAACAACTGCATTTTTCTTTTTAAGAGAGAGGGACAGTGAAAAGGAGAGAGAGAGAGAGAGAAACAATTTTATTTAGTTTTTGATATGGCTTTCGTTGCTCAAGGACTTCACTGTGTACGTGGTGCTGAGGTTTGAACTAGGGTACTCGCACCTGCCAATCAATTGCAGTAACCACTGAGCTACCCCTCCAGCCCCAGTAACTGCATTTTTGACTGGTAACACATAAATTTGGTTCTTCAGATAAAAATTTACAATATTATGTTAGTTTAAAAGTCACTTAAGGGGCTGGGGTAGGGGTGGTGGCTTGGCAGTTACAGTGCTTGCCAGGAATGTGCAAGTACTCAGGTTCAAACCCCAGCACCCATGTACACAATTAAGTGTCACAGCAATGAAAACCATGTGAAAAACTCAATGGAAATTGATTCTCTCTCTCTCTGTCTCTTTCACTGTCCTTCTCTTAAAAAAAAAAGTCACTTAAGACATAAATGGCTTAAGAGCAATAAAGTCCTACTCTCCGAGGAAAGAATTTCTATTCCCTAGATATATTGTTTGGTCCCAGAGTCACTGGGACTCAGTGGGTAGAATCGAAAGCCTTTTCTCTGGCACATCTAGAAGCAGATGACCCTTACTTCCCTGGGCAGCCTGTCCTGCATTTCCTGGAGCAGGAGGGAGGGTGAGAGGCATGGGGAGTGCGAGCGGCACAGGGGAGCCAGACCTGAGTATTAGCGCCCTGCTTATCCTAAGGGCCTGTAGGCAGCAGACATGGGGAAATTTGGAGAAGGCCATGAGATGTGGAAATGTGAATGGCTACATTCCCGGAAACTTTCATGAATCAGGGAAAATGCTGCTGTTACAGTTCAGGGAGTTTTCCTGACTTTCTGTTGTAAGTCAAATCAGGTGTATGAAAAAGTTTTCCATGTGGGCTGGAGCGGTGGCTCAGCAGTTACAGTGCTTGCCTGGCATGCGCAGGTACGGGAGTTCAAACCCTGCACCACGTGCACGGTGAGGTCTCAGAGTCATGAAAGCCACATGAAAAACTAAATAAAATTGATTTTTTTTCTCTCTCTCTCCCTGTCCCTCTCTCTTAAAAAAGAAAAAAAATTCCATGGAGAGAATGAACCTCTTTCCTTCCTCTGTGCTGAACAAAGCCTGGTACTGTAAAGGTCACTGTATCTTAGGTTCCTTTTGTAAGACTGAAAACATGTTCAGGGCGCATCTATGAAGCAAACATGCTCGCTAATTAGTCTGATTAGCATCATCGCAAGGCAGAAACGCAGCTGTTATCTCCTCTAAGCTCATGCTCATCTGTGTGGGGCAAATCATGCGTTCTAGAGGTCGAATCAATCGCTCCCAGAATTCCGTGTCCATTGTAAACCAACAAGTCAACAAGCTTTTTTAAGAATGTCAAACAATTTTTGTAGCATAGAAGTCACCCTTAGTGTGTTTGTACTGACCCAGAGCCTCTGGAATTTGTGGTCGTTCTTGCCCTTTGTAGATGTTTTCCCCCTCTTCTTCATATCCCTAGTCTTTCCTGTGGCTGTTCTGATGGATAGATCTCTTACAAACCTACTGTGTGTTTGCTGATAGTTCCCCTGGCTGAGTACGCATATGCACCATACTGGCCAACAGGCTTTTGCCTGTTGTGATAGACACCAAGCTCTCAGGGCCCTCTGCCAAGTGACCAGGTTTCTCACTGACCAGCCCCCAACCTCTGCTTCCAGAACCTGGGGCAATAATGTCAGAACTGTACTCCTGGTAGTTACCTAGGTAACTTCAAGATTCCCATCTTTTGGAATGCTAAAAAAAGGGAGATTCGAATGGGAGATTGTCTCAAATAACAGATGAAGAAATTAGGCAAGATATAGTAGTCTCCCTTTCTGTAAAATAAAACCTAAGCACTCTCACAGATAATGAACTGGCACCAAACGCTGTAACCTAGGACACCACAAACAAACCACTTCAACCCTACACGAGACAATAGTGACTCTTGTCCCTTGGAAGTGTATGTCCTCTGCAACAAATTGTTTTTTTTTTTTTGACCTTTGCCCTTGCTTATGCATCTTGGTCTCTCTTAAGCTCTAGTTGACAGTGGTTCTTTGTACAATGGCCTGAGTCTTCTGTATCAGCTGTATAAAAAACCGAAATACAGAGGTCTCCTGGGCGTCTCTCATGCCTCGCTTGTTTCTCACCAGTCAGGAGGATATAAGTGCTTGGCTCTGAGTGTGCCAGGAAATTCCAGGCTGTGAGGAGCTGCACTGCATTAGAATGTGCCCTGCATGAGTCACACTCGTGGGCAGTCTCAAGGTCTAGAACAAATAAATGAGCAAGCCACATTGCTTATCAGAAAGTCAATGGCAATGTGGCTCGGAGTTTGGCGATGAGCAGTAACTAGGCCGGAGAAGCTGAAAGGACTGCCGGGAACCAAGGGCAGGTCTCTGCAGCCATCTTCAGTCACCTGATGGCCCTCAACAGCGGCAGCTTGGGCAAATGCAGAAAACTGATCCTGGGACGGTGCATCACATATTTTTTTTTTTTTTAAAGAGAGAAGGACAGAGAGAGAGAGACAGACGAGAGAATCAATTTTTATTGAGTTTTTCACACGACTTTCGTTGCTCCGACACTTAGTTGTGTATGTGGGTGCTGGGATTTGAACTCTTGTACTTGCGCATGCCGGGCAAGCGCCGTAATCACTGAGCCACCCCTGCAGCCCCTGTGCATCATATCTTGATGCCCTAAAACTGAAGCTTCTCCCAGGCTGAAGGCCTGGACGTTGCTTGATGTTATGGTTAGATATGAGGCATCCTGGAAAGCTCATGTTAGGAAATGCAGGATTGTTCAGAGGAGAAATGTTCAGGTTTCGGGGGCTGCAACCCCATCAGTGGATTAAGTCATTGAATGGGTTAATAATTTGAAAGGATTGCTGGGTGGTAACTGTAGGCAGGTGGGGTGTACCTGGAGGAAGTAGGTCACCAGGGGTGTGCCTTAGGGATCATATTTTTTTCCTGGCTCCTCCTGCTCTTTCCTTCCTGGGTGCCATGAGCTCACCGGCTCTCCTCCACCACACCCGTCTGTCATGATCTTCTGCCTCACCGCAGGCCTGAAGAAACGGAGTTGGAAAACCTTTGGGAGACATCTGAAGTCAAGAGCCCAAAATAAACTTTTCCTCCTGTAAGTTGTATTTGCTAGGTATTTTGGTTACAGTGGCAAAAAGCTGACTAATGTTTCGGAATACAGATGTGGAAGAATTGGAATTTCATTTATCACCGCACATGGTGGCACAGGCCGGGAATCCCAGTGGCTTGGAGCCTGAGGCAGAAGGATCACAAGTTCAAAGTCAGTCTCAGCAACTTAGCGAGGCCCTATCTCATAATGACATATAAAACACAGGCTGGGGATGTAGTTCAGTGGGTATGCACCCCTGGGTTTAATCCCTGGTAAGAAAAGAAAAAAATAATTTCATTTATTGAGTGTCCATCGAATCTCAGACTCTATGCAGGTTACATTTGGTGCTCACACTAATCCTGTGGGGTAGAACTACCTCCAGTGACAGAAAATTGAGTAGAAAAATGGAAAGTTGGGGAGACCGTGTTGCTTGTTCAGTGTTGTGGAGTTAGCGGGAGTGGGAAACTACTGCTCCCTCCCGTCGGCCGGATTCCGAAGACTTCCCTTGCTTTCCCCAGGAGGAGCACCGCAGGGCAACGGAGATGAGGCCCTCTACTCCATAGTGGAGGCAAAGTCTCAGCACCCTCACAATCCTCCCTTCACCCCCGTCTGCCCCTTTCCCTGTCTGACTTTGACAGTGCTCTACCATGGTCTTGAGCTATTCCTGTGGAACCGTGGGAGGTGGCCTGACCCAACTGCTTCTGACCATGGGCCCAGCACAGACTGGGGCACGGGGCAAGCCCAAACTGCAGCTTCCACCCCGTGCAGCCTCTAGGCCTTCTGCTTCCAATGAGATTCCCAGGGACACTTTCTGGGTCACCGATCTGTAACTCCTAGAGTCCTGTTCTTGCAATGTGAACTGGATAGCTGTTTGTCTAGCTGCTATCTTATTAGAAATGGATGGAATTTCTTTTCTAACAAGTGCCATTATGTTTCAGAACAATCTGAAGTGAAGGAATGTCGTGGTGCGGCAGAGCCAGAGTGCCCCCGCCCTGTGATCTGTGCTCTGTGGTCCCCCAGGCCATGCAGTTTATGCACAGGTCCAGGAATTGGGAGGCAGGGTTCTTTTGGGCCGTTGTTCCACAGACCACACACCATATGAGACCAAGTCGATTGCCACATTTAAGGAGACCCAGGGCAAACGCTATTCCCAGGATGGAGGGGCTGGTTTAGGAAAAGCATGCAGGTGGCCTTGTACTGTTCCCTGGGATTCGTCCAAGCACACTGGGCTCCTCCTGCTCTCACAGCCTTGGTTTACAATCAGGTTCCACAGGATCTAGGTTCCTGATCGCCAGGGAAGAATGCTCGCTGACGTCAGGTGAACCCCGTCCTTACGCACTGCTTCATGGACCAGAGCCCAAACAATGTGCACTTACATTCTATTGCTGTTGGCCCAGGAGGGCATCCTGGTCTTGTCCTGCACTTGGCCCCACGGGGTGGCCTCAGTATGCAACACAGATAAGTTGCTGTCTCTTGACCGCCTTTGGAGACACCCAGGTAGAGGACAGGATTCTGAAGGTGGAGCTTATCTTGCTTAAGATGAAAATGAGGCCCCAGGATGACAAGAGACTTCAAAGGCTGTAAAGGCTGCGTCAGAGACCGGAACAGCAGCTGGTCTTTGGGAGACCACTGGTAATATCTGAAATAGTTCTAGAAAAGTCGGGTTTTATTATTGTTTTTCTCTGCAGTGGGGCCTCACTGAGATGCCCAGCTGGGCTTGAACTTGCCATGCTCCTGCCTCAGCCTCCAGAGCAGCCAGGTCCAACATAGCTGCTGCATTACAGGCGTGCACCACCACGCCCGGCTAGAGTGGCTATTTTTATTTTTATTTTTGCAGTACTGGGGCTTGAACCTAAGGCCTCTCATATGCTAGGCAAGTGCTAACCAGAGATACCACTGAGTAGTTGCTTTGAATAAGAAGGCCATTGTCGCCTTCATGTTACCAGGACCAGAGCCCCACGATAATGGGACAATGAACGTCCTTTCTCCAAAAGCACACACAGGATAAGATTGGTAAAATAAAGAAACAGTGAAGATAATAGGTTCAAAATAAGCTACTTTCCTTGTGCTCAGGCCTAGTTTAGTTGTGAGTAGGTCAGAATTATTCCCGGACATGGTATTGGATCCCAAAAGCTGTTCATCCCCTTCGATCCCGGAAGGAGGTGGGGGTCATGAGAGCAGTGGCATCCCAATACTGGCCCCAGCCTTCTGGTCACAAGAAACAGTGGCAATAGACCCCTACCTGGAGGGACGGATACCTAAGACGCCCCCACCCTGCCCCTGCTCATGCTGTATAGATTGTATAGAGATTCATTTGCTCATTCATTCATTCAGGGTCCATAAATACTGGAATTACCTGCTCTGGGAGTCAGTGCCATGGGGCTGGAAAGAATGAAAAGGTAAATAAACACGTGGTCACTTTCCTTAAGGAGCTTGCCGATGGGTGGAACTGCTGAGGACTTTAAACTTCCAAAGACCCACAGAGGCAAACAGCCTGGGACTCAGTGTGATGAGAGTGCCTGAGTCTGCAGGGTGGCCGCCCGTGGGCAATCCAGGAAGGAGGCAGACCCTGGGGCAGCTGCCTCCTCTGAGGCCACCTGGAAACCGCCCTCCCCCCCCAGCCTCCCGGGCCGCTGGGCTTAGGGGGGCTGCTGCGGCACCCAGCAGGGTCAGGGCATTTGGTCATCCATTGAAAACTTGTTGGAACTCTGTCTTTGTAGCGAGTGGAATCTCCTCTCCTCTGTCCAACAATCCTGTTTGCTGCTGTGTTGGGCTCTGAGGTGGGAGTGTGCAGGGTGGTTCCTTGTTTAACAATTATATTTGTAAATTAACTCAAATCTTAACTAAATGGGAAAAAATGGCGCACTTTGACTTTCTTTTTTTCCCCTGTAGTGAAGGTTAAACCCAGGGGCACTATCATTGAGCTACGTGCCCCGTCCACTTTTGATTTATTTCTTAGAGACAGGGCCTGTCTAGATTGCTGACCTGGAGCTTGTGATCCTCCGGCCTCAGCCTCCCGGGTCACTGGGATGACAGGCGTGTGCCAGGGCACCTGCTCTTTCTGATGTTTCTGATGGTCAATGAGCGCTAGGACGTGTCCTCTGAGCCTGTGCATTCCGCAGTCAGGGTCCTACCTCTTAGGGAATGACAGTCGAATGCAGCTGCCACGGTGAGACTTCTGAGTGAGCCAGTGCTGCGTGGAAAGAGGCGATTCAGATGACATACACATTTTTAATTCACGAAAGTGATGTTTCATTGAACGATGAGTCATTTTGGTATTAAATGATACAAAAGCAAATTCTGACAAATGGTTGTCAGATAAGGAAACCACGCAGGTGATAGATTCGGTTTCACATCATTTGCCCTCAATATTCTGATTCATTAGCTCATAAAATGAGCTTTCATGGGCGTGCTGATTGATGGCTGCTGCTTTTCTTGCTACTTTGGTCCCTTTCCTTCTTTATAGTATTCCTGAAACAGTAGTAGGAAATACTTTAAAAACAGTTCTTCAGGAGGCTGGAGCGGTGGCTCAGCGGTTTCGGCGCTTGCCTGGTGAGCACAAGGACCTGGGTTCAAACCCCAGCACCACATACACAACTGAGTGTTGGAGCAACTAAGGCCATGTGAAAAACTAAATAAAGTTGTTCCTCTCTTTCTCTGTCTCTCTCACTGTCCCTTTCTCTTTAAAAAAACAAAAAAACCAGTTCTTCATGTGTATCTAATGAGGAAAGTAATTTGGAATTTTAGGGTTAGTAAATTTGAGGGTCCTTAGGCACTTTGCCATGGAGACGAGAGGGTGACTTATTACCATGGAGACCTCTGTCAATCCACTAGGGTTACCACGTGTTCTGACATCAGCACGGACCTTGGCACTGGAGGAGGAAGGCCACAGCTCCCAGGTTTCGGTCCCACGTTCCTGATGGGGTGGGGAGGAAATGCAGGTATCCGTTCTTGATGGGGTGGGGAGGAGATGCAGGTATCCGCACGTCACTTAAGCTTCAAAGGGGTCTCTGACCTTCCCCAACGTGGCACCCTCGTCCCGTGGTACGCTCAGATATCTCAGGGAAGTTGGTCATCAGGAATGGGATCCTGGTTTTGTCTTGATTAAACCAGAGTTCCTGGTCTTTCAGGAATTTCCCTTGACTTTAAAAGCTATTATGCCATTAATCAAAATTTGTAGAAATCTCGTTCTTTCTTGAGCTTGCAAGGTGAATATTAATTTGACACATTTTAGTCATCCCTTATAAAGTGCTTTTGCAGTTCACGTTCCTTTGGAAATCCCAAGCTGCTAGTATAATCATCCTATATACTTGCTTTTTCTGGACATAACAATCTTTAGTGACACGAATCTTTCTCAAGTTCCTGAACACCTAATGAAGCTTGAAACTGTAAATTATATTTCTTTTCAGTATTATAATAGTTTGGGGTTGGGGATTTAGCTCAGTGGCAGAGCGTTTTTTTTTTT
>PVKS010051537.1:0-11109 GCA_004027875.1 Aplodontia rufa | reverse complement strand
TCGTGGAGGAATGACATCGGCTTCTGAGATGGTTCCCCCCCTCTTCCCAATTTCCAGTCTCCTATAAGTTCTTCATATACCCTCCCCCCTCCCCATCTGCCTCCCTGCACCTCTGAGAATCCTATAGAGCCATCCCCCTAGTGTTCAGAAAGTCATTCAATTTGCAGTTTTGCAAGGTTAGCCGTCAGCCCTACTGCTTCCCCAAATATGTTAGCATCAACAGATGAGAGAAACCATTCAGCCCTCGAGTCTCTGAGATTGGGAGACTTCACTAAGCATAATTCTATCCATCTCCATCCATTTGATTTCAAAAGACATCATATCATGCTCCCTAATGGCCGAGTAGTATTCCATAGTATATATGTACCAAAGCTTTTGTGTCCATTCGTCAAATGAGGGGCATCTGGGTTGGTTCCATAATCTAGCTATAGTAAATTGAGCTGCTATAAACATTGATGAAGCCACACTGCTATAATATGCTGATTCTAAATCTTTTGGGAAAATTCCCAGGAGTGGGATAACTGGGTCGTAAGGTGGTTCCATGTTTAATTTTTTGAGGATTCTCCATACTGCTTTCCATAGTGGCTGAACCAGTTTGCAGTCCCACCAGCAGTGTAGTAGTGTTCCTCTTTTCCCACAGCCCCTCCAGCATCTGTCGTTGTTTGTATTCTTCATTTTTGCCACTCTAACAGGAGTGAGGTGGTATCATGGAGAGATATTTCGTATATTGTTTATGTGCTACTTTGGGAAGCCTCTCTGTAGAAATGGCATTTGAGTAGAGACCTTAAAAAGGCTGGGGATATGGGGTGTTGGATTTAGGTATCCAGGTACCTTGGGGTTCACTTCGCAGGCAGAAAAATGAACAATTAAAATCTTCTGGAAAAGAATCAAGCCTGCTCTATTTTCTTCTTGGTTTTATTTAATTGGTACATTAAAGTTGTACATAACCATGGGATTTGTTGCTGCACACTCCTACATGCACACAATGTAACAATACAATTTGGCCACATACCTACCCCGCCAGCACTCCCCTCCTCCCATCCTGATCCCTTGCTTCTTCTGATAACCTAGGTTTCTGACTTCAAAGGAGTAAAGCAGGGGAAAGAAAGAAGAGAGAACAGGGAAAAGAATTGACGGGACTAGACTTTCAGTTCTTTCACCTGGCATTTCTTGTCAGAGCAAACTGAAAAAAAAAAAAATCCCAAAAGGATATGGTCATTTATTGTCATGATAAAGACTGGCAAGGCCCGGGAACCTGTGAGGCTTTCTTACAAGCCGTGAGCACAGCAGTAAGAATCTGTATGGGTCAGGACTGTATCCCCATTGCCAGGTGCACAGCCAATGTCTGGAGTTTACCTTTGCTTTCTCAGCTTTCAAGATATTATAAACAGTTTCCCGACCGACTAATGTGGGAGAGGAGTGCAATCAAACTTAACCTCTAGAACATCGTGCATACATATCACTAAAAGGCAAACAACAAACAATGGAAGCCTGTGTTCTGCTAATGTCTGTTAGCTTACAACAGTCTGTCTCCAGGGTGGCACTCACACGCGCTTTCCACTGGAGAGTTTACAACCGGTCTGTGGTGTCTTAGCAAATACCAGCACCTGACCTGTCCAAACATTGCTAGCAAGGCCCGAGATCCTTTCCATCACACGACCAAAACTATATTTGCAAGGGGTAGTAGTGCTTCCCTACTTGTCAACACCCCTAGAAATTCTTCATATAAAGGGCATTATGATCCCCTAATTCCTCCAAATTATTTATTTTAGCCCATTTGTAAGTATGGATGTTTTGGAAAGTGCTGCAAAATCAAACAACATGGTCACTTCAAGAAGTGAAAGTTCGACACTTGGATCATTTTTTCTGAGGGGTTTGTAAATAACTTTAAAAAAAAATTTAGTAACTTTTTAAAAAATGCATCCCTCAGTCCTTGGCTACATTAGTGTCCTTCAGTACCATGCAAAATCCATTAATGCCACAAAAATCATTTATTTTACATTGAATGGAAAGTCCCGACATATTTTACCACAATTAAACAAATCCCTTGAGCCTAATTGTTAGGAATTCAATTTGCAAAACTGCAAGTGAGACCAATGAAAAGCAGCTCTGCCTCCACCAGCCGGTACTGCGACACTTTTATTTGCCCAGAACTCCGCTCTAGCACTTTCTCCCTACCCCACCACCGCGGCCGGGGGTTCCCCGAGTCCTGGCGCAGGGTCAAGACCCGTCCAGACCCCGCCAGGCCGCGGCCAGCTCAGGCTTGGCGTTCCGCCCCAGGCTCTCCCGAGGCCGCGGTCGACATTCCTCTAACGGGCGCCGGGACAGCCGCTCGGAAACTGCTGTGTCAGAGCGGTTCGAGGAGTCCCCAGTGAAAGCGCCAGCTTTAACTCAGGACGGATGACTACCAGGGCCGACCGGCTGAGGCGCAGCTGGGAAGGGTGTGGCGCAGCTGTCTGGAAAGCTCCGCCCGCGTCCCGCCTTGCCCTCAACGTCCGCCCTCACCCCGCGCCGGCCCGCAGAGAGCGGAGGACGCAGTGACAACGCGCATGCGCGGAGGGCGACCCGCGGGCGCCTCCGCACCCCGCCCCGCCCCCTCTCACGTGCAGCTCAGCGTGCGCCCTGACACGTGCGTGCGCACGTGACTGCGCCGCGTCCGGCTCCAGCCAGCTCGCCGGCGGCCGGCTCTGCCCTGGTGGCTGTACTTTGAACTCTGGCGTGGGAGACCGGAGAGGGGAGGGAAGCCGGAAAGCCGGGCGGGGAAAGCAGAGGAGGGGCGTTCGTGGGAAGCAGGAGGCCGACCTCCGGGAGAATGATATCATCGGCAGCTTTATCGCTAGGCAACCTAAGAATGCTTCGCTTTCCAATCCTAGAGCTCCGTGAAGCTTTCAAGGCGTAAGAACTGACCCGCCCCACCCCGTTCCCCCACCACGGAGTGCTCAAACGGCGGTTTAAGGAGTGAGGTTTGGTTTATCAGTTTCGAAATGAGTGCATTAGAAATGCCGCTCAGCAGTCGATCCACCGTGGCACCCACTTGGAAGGTCGGCCAAGACCAGGGGTGTGGACATGCGCAGGTCTTCATCTGTTCCTGCGCGTGCAGTTTAGCAGCCGCGTTATAGCTAGGTAGATAAGCCTTGCTCAAGATAATCTGTGCTTGAAAACTGAGTCCCACTGAGAATGTCAGAGAAGCCGGTGTCTATCCTGTCACGTTAGAGGGGTTTTTCTGGCTGCTCTAAGTAACTGAGGTCTCCAGGAGTTGTATCTAGGCTGAAGTCCTTCTGTGAAAACTAATTTTTGAATCACAGGAAGCTACAAAGCCGCATATGGAAGCAAAGTTTACCACAAAACTATCTGGCAGATACTCAGTACCTCTGTTAAGCACATCATATTCTCTGCGAACACCCATATGAAAAAGGTTCCTAAACTGAAACCCTAGCTAAAGTTCACAACGCCCTAAAAATACCCTATATAAAAATTGTAGCACATGTCCCTTCTTTCATACTTGCTCAATTCTACAGGTTTCCTCTTTCCAGCTTCCTGGGTTATTTTGGTCCCAGATCCCTTCTTTCATGGAGAAACGCAGGAGCTCAAGGAGGACTACAGAGAGGTAGAATACGGATGGAAAACACACCAGATCATGTGAGGACTTGCTAACCACGCTCATTCTTAGAGGAGGCCTCAGAAGTGAGCAGACAGAATATTATGGTTCTTTGTATAAGTATTGAAAACTATTTCCCCAGAATTTAATCTCTGTTACGATTTTTGCATTGCTGCGCGCCATAACTTAGAAAATCCATTACCATGATAATCTTTCTGCCTCCACTAATAACTATAATTTGGCTCTTAGGATCTCACATGGACTAGTTCAACTCATTCCAAGACAAAACCTCAGCCTGTTCCCTCCTCACCACTAAAGCTCTTAACAGTATAAGCAGCAATAGACTCCGATTCAACAAATCTGACTCCATCCTTGGTTCTGCCACTTATTGGGCTATGTGACCTTGGATAAGTTTCTTGCTTCAGCTGCTTCTCATAGGGTTTTGAAAAAACAAGCATTAGGATGCCATGCTTCCCCTCTAGGGCTGTTCTAATTTCCCCTTTGGGTACTGAGTGAAAAGCAAGATTGTCACTCCTTTATGTGAAGGGGAAAAAAAAATCACCATTAACTTCTTTTGTGGAACAGATACATGGAGAAGGTGAAACAGCTCCTTTGAGATACTCATCCTTCTTTTTCTTCTTAAGATATTACCATGTGATGGATGGTAACATATATCCCTTTGCAGTAGGAAATGCCATGACTCCCTAGTTCTAGTTCATAGTTCAGATCCTCAGGAGGAGATATGGGTGAGAGCCATCCAGGGCGGTCAAATTCTAAAGAGACCAAAATGTTAGAAAATCTTTGCCCAGACCTCAATACAGATAGAATGATTAAATTGTCCGGGTAGCTTAGCTGAGCACAGGATGAGTCTATGCCAGAGCCACCTTCTTGGACATGAACTCATGAATTTACTATCCTGTTCCTTGGGTAAAACCTACTTACCCAGGCCACCTCTGACTCCACCTAGAGGAAGTTAGCAACCTCTCTTTCCACCCCAGCTTTGTGTCCACCCCTTCCAACACTATGCTGCAATATAATTTATTTTACTATGGTTCTATAACCCCAACTAGAAGTTGAAATTTTAAGATTAACTCCAGCTCTTACTACAGCCCTTTGCATACAATGAGAGCAAAATAAATGTCTGGAGCTAGAGGCAAAGCTCAGTGGTACAATGCTTCCCTGGCATGCTTGAGACTGTGGGTTGGATCTTTGGCAAACTGCCCCATCGGAAAAAGTCTGAATCCCTATTCCCACTATTTATTGACTTCATGGGCTCAAAAGAAAAAGAGTAAAAGGCAATCAATAGTCTGAAACCCCTCACCAGAGGCTCTGCAGTGTGTATCTAAATATAGACACAGCATGGAAGCCTACTCAGCCATCCTGCCAGGCTGCCAGAATGTTTTTGTTGGACCAGAACCCAAGATGTCTAATGCCTAGTGTAATAGAGAGGTTACACTCAAGAAGCAGGAGCCAGGGTCATCTTTTTGTCAAAATGCTAAATCAGTTTTCATTAATGTCCCCTATTCTAAGCAACAGGAAAGAGAGAAGTATAATCAAATAATTTATTTCTGACATGAAAATTTATTTGATCATTAAATGTGGACTGAAACTGCTAGCAAGCTGCTTTTACTTTATGTAATAAAGTGATAGAGAAATACACAAAGTTTTTGAAAACTATTGAATAAATTGATATGGAACATTGCTGAGAATCTGCAAGTTAAAGGATGCAATAATAAAAAGACTGGGGAGAATCATGTCAGAAAGTCTACAAGCTTATACAATTTATGTACACAAGAGCCCTCAGATCCTCTATTTGAACCTATTTAATTTTAGACACGTTTCAGATGGGTGTGGTTCTGTTTAAATGGTCTCCTAGTACATAGTAAATCAGAGGTAGCAAATTTGATAAGGGATAGAAGTAGCACTCTGATCATCAAGAAGTGACAGCTGACAGCCTGACTGTAAATGAAAAGACTGAAAACTATAGAGCAGATACAAGAACCTAGTAAGCATCAGTGCAGGTGCAAATACTCTCAGACAATATAAAGTGATATTTGTAATGGCAGCTCTGAATTATTGAGAAACGTTAAATATGTTCAGGGTTTTTTTTTCAGACATATAAGATGATTATGTGTAGTACGTTTTAGTATGTGTTCCACTAAAATTTTAAAAAGAAAAACAGCATTGGCACCTGAACACAGAAGTGTGTTTGCTAAGCTGTTTTTCTATGGGATATCATCGAATTTAGAATTTTAAAATTTGAGCTTTTAAAAAGTGTAGTTTTATATTTGATAGGAATTTTCACTGAATAAGTACAAAAAATTTAAGGACAAATATCCAATTCCTAGAATAGCATATTTTAAAGTACATGCACATTTTTAAAATGTAAATCCCATCTTAAACACAGAAAATATGTGATAATTTTCCATGTCATTCCCCTAAATTCTCCCCTGAGAATTTGCATTGATTGGACTTTTAGCATGCACTGCAAATCCATTTTGACCTTATTTAAAATAACAGAACAATGAGTAGGCCTAAATTATTGATCTGAGGGTCCAAAAGATTCAGAAGTTTTTAAAAATATAAAGTATCAGATAGCTATCTGAAGTAAAATGCCTTTATCACAATAGCATAGCCAGCTATTAGCACTATAATTGCCTTGATTCTTTCATGAGCACTCTATTCATTTTTATCTGAAGTAAAATGCTTTAGTCTATTTGCCCAACCATGCCTTCGAAAGATCTCCACTGGCAATCACCTTCCATGGAGGTCAAGAATTGACTTGGGACATAGACAGGAACAAGCGGAGTCTCCTTCTGCATAAGTCTGGAACAAATCCCAGGTGATAAGCAATAACCAAAGTTATGGCCTATATGATAAGTTACAGAGAACTATATGAAAAGTAGTTTCACAATGATGGGAACTAAAACTGCAGTCATGTTTACATAGCTATAGTTTCTAGTGCCTTGAAAATGTGTTTAACTCTTTGGGGGAAAAGGACATTTATCAGTTCAATATAACATTTGATAAAAAATATATGTATGTAAAATTCATTGTAATAATACCATACGCTCAAAAGCATTCTTGATTCAAGATTCATATTTGTCTTAAAATTGGAAAATCACATGATCTACAAAGCCATTTAGCTGAAATTTCACCATTTCATTAATCAATGAAAAAATAATACTCTTAGATGCAATAGACAATATTACTTGCATTTCTCTCTCAATTTTATTATCATGTTACTATAGAGGCATTTGGACTAAATAACTGATCTATAAAATATAGTCCAACCCTAAATTTTTCTTTTATCACACCAAAATTATGCTAGAGTACATTATTACCTTCTGACTTACTTTGAATCTTTTTAAAAATTATGAAATTAACATTACTATAATAATGGCATCCAAATAGAGCGCAAAGTAATTCAAATGCTGTTTTCTCCATTATTCTGGTTTAGATGGATAGACTAGTCTTCTAAAGTTTAATAAAATCAATAATACTAAAAAATCTCAAGAATCTTCTAAGGTTAATCTTTATTTCCTTTGTTCTTATGGTTTACTCATTTAGTTTCATGAGTGCTGCCCAATCAAATTCATCTTACCTGGACCAAGATGCTGCAGTAGAAAGTAGTTGGTTCACTGGCTGAGGAATACAACAGGCCTGGCAGCCTCCAGCGCTGACTGAAGGTAGCTATGTTACCTTGGGAAGATACCAATAACTCTGGACTTCGTTTTCTTTCTCTTATAAAATCCAGAAAACTGGATAAACTGTTCTTCCAGCTCCATATTCAGTGACTTGTAGTTCCGTGCCATCTTGCCATAATGTCAGCAGAGGGAGCACTTTTTCTATGTCTTATAAACTTAAGCTATCATTTTCACTAACTCTCAGAAATCAAGGTTGGAGGACACTATTGAAGCTAAACATTGACAATCCTTCACTCTATATGTATCACAATTTGATTTTAACTATAGTAAAAGTCTAGAAATTATTGAATTTCATTATAAAGTTATTTCATCCATGACAGTTATTTTATGAAAGTTAAGTCAAAATACTTGCAGAAATTAAGCATCCTTATGTGGTAGTGTACTTCATCAGGACCCCAGTAAAGTAAAACATCAGACTGTGCAGGAGAGGCTGCCTGATGTCACAGACAGAAAGTGAAATCCTTGGCAATTATAAAAACATTACCAAATTAGGTCAAACATAAACAAACCACACAAGTGATTGGTAGGTTTTTTTCTTTTGAAATTTTCCTTAAGATACATTGGGATAAGCAGGTAGACACAGCCAGAGCCTGGAGGCTTACAAGAGATTGAAATTGTGTGATATCAGGCCAATGACAAAAATAGTTGTATATCTGAGAACCTTAATGACTTTTGTCTTTACACTCATAGATAGCTTAAAACTAATTGAGCATCCACTATGTTTTTAATTATTAGACAATCTCATATCATATATAAAGTTTTTTTATTCCTTAGTAAGAATTTTTAAATCACAAAATAGTGTGGCAATATTTAGGTAATAGAATTTACGGAGTGCTGAAAATACTAGAATATAAAGATAATTTCTAGTTTATCTTCATATACTAAACTTTCTAAACCAGCTGGTTTCTTGCAGACGGTATTTATTTGCTTTTTTAATAATTTAAGACAGCATAAGCTTGTACCAAGCGTAAGCATTGTAACAAAAGTGCAATGTTTCAGCAAATCCTCCCCCAAAGATATTTTAACTCAAAATATCATTAGCACATATTTTCTCCCTACAAAAATAGCATGTCAGACATCATTAATTGGATGTATTAACAACTATGTACATAAGAGCCACCTTGTAGGCTAAGAGTTTAACGTTGTTTAAACACAGCGTTTGAGGCAAACAGTAGCAACAGCAGCAGCAAATGCACCAAACTGACTAAAAGACCCAGATATTTTCTTCACTCACAGACAGACTGTTGTGTCTCACCCCTTATATAACATTCAAGTGAGATTTCTCACAGTGCTACCTTGGCAACAAACTAAAAATATCTAGACAAGGTCCTGGTTTAAGCCTTATTTAAAAGCTTTCTTTGTGATTATCTGGTATCTGGTTTGGTCTCCAGAAAATACATAAAGTTGGAGATAGGAAGGCCTCAAAGGGCTTCGTTCCATGTCTTTACAGCATTTCCAACCACAACTGACCACTTGCATGCTTTCCTCCAGTTTTCTGACCTAGCAAGAATATAGGAGAAATCAGTTGGGATTTATTTTCTTTTTTAAGTTCAGTGCACTTTTTTTTTTCACAATAAGATTACAAAATTTTAGAAACAAGATGGATTAAATGAAAACAGACGCACTTCAGAAATATATGCATAATATATGTAATACATATATTATGTGTGTGTGAAGGGGGGTGAATTAAGATGAGTCAACTGATTCATGGTCAATTTCTCAGTAAAGTTCGAGCAAAGGTAGTAAGAATGGTCCTGGGCTATCTCATTCATCTTCCCTGACTTGGTGCTGACAATGTCCTAAACTCCATGTCTCTTAAAACAAGTGCAAGTTAGTAAAAGATACCATTTTCACCACTTCAGAACAGGTTGCAATGTGAGCAACTGCATCCTCACTTCTTTGAAAACTATGCCTTTCAAAAAGCTGAACATTATACAATACTTGAGAGTAAATCTAATTAAAGATCCTCAATCTGTGGATCGCATCCTAGAACAGGCAGGGAAGCTCTGAAACAAGGCTCTATGTAACTTGCTGTCCCTTATCAACACCATTCACAGAACTTAGCACCGTCTCCCCTCCTTGATTCAATGAGCTCACCCACAGCAGCAGACCCTAATAACTTCCTCTCAAATTTTAAGATCCACATTTTAAAAGATAATGGAACGTGGCCTAAGAGGAGGCAAAACTTATCAAGGGGAGTAAAGAAAAAAAACTCTATTGCAGAGGATCTTTTACAGCTAGTGTGGGGGGCGGTGTTAGTGTGCGGAGGGTGGGGTGGTGAGAAATGAGCAAAACAGGAACTCCAAATGTACACAAAACACCTGGGTTTTTCCCCCTTTAAGCCTGTCGTGCATCTCTTACACTTCCTCCCTTAAAAACATTAAGGGTGTTTTAACCTGTATTATTATTCCGCTTAAACCTCTGTTCTTTCTAAGGAAGAGCGCAAGAACTCAGGGGGCTTCCTTTCCTGGCTGCGAGGGATCTTCCTGAGCAGAGCTCTCCGGGTTCCCCGGCTCGCGGGGGCCGGTGAAGGGCAGGTGGGTGCGGCCGTGCGGATGCGGGGGACGCAGAGCCCCAGGGGGCGGCACCTCGTGCGGCAGGAGGGTCGCTGCCGCGGCAGCGGCACCTGCCTTCTCGGGAGGGGGAGACAACACCGAAGACAGGCAGGGGAAGGCGGCGGCGGCGGCGGCGGCAGCTGCTGCGGCGGCGGCTGCAGCCGGGGCCGGGATGCCGGGATACAACAGCGGGAACGGGGCGGCGGCTGCCGCCGGGTACAAATACTTCTCCAGGCTGTTCTTGTCCAGGAAAGGCTGCACGTAGGCGGCGGCCGCGGAAGGCGAGAGGAAGTAGAACGGCAGGCAGAAGGGGGCCGCAGCGGCGGGCTGCGCAAAGGGCGCGCCCCCGCCCCCGCCGAAAGCCACCAGCGAGCTGAGCAAGGCGGCGTCGGGTCTCAGTAGCGCAGCCGCGGCTGCGGGGTCGGAACCCAGGAGCGCGGCCGCCGCCGCCGCCGCCGCGCCGCCCCCCGGGCCGCCGCCGCCGCCGCCTCGGGAATCCAGCTTCATCCTCTTGGGCGCCGGAGAGTCCT
Organism: Aplodontia rufa; assembly: GCA_004027875.1. NCBI lineage: Eukaryota > Metazoa > Chordata > Mammalia > Rodentia > Aplodontiidae > Aplodontia > Aplodontia rufa. Next base: position 719 of record PVKS010051537.1, on the reverse strand, counting down.
CCCCGGGAGGCTCTTGCTTGATGGTGACGCGGTTCGCCCCCGCGCTTTTGCCCTTCTGGCGGTCGGGCCGGGCCTCCGCCTCGCCACCGTAGCCGCTGTCAGTGTCCGTGTCGTTCTCCGCTGCGAGCTCGGCGCTGGGCTGAGTCCGCTGGATGACTGGCACGCAGTGGGCGAGGGGCTCCAGCTTCTGCCCTGCGCGCTCCAGGCAGGGGACGGCCACGGACCCAGAGGGGGCGGGGGCGGAGGGAGCGCCAGTGCCTTTACTCAGAGGGACCTGTTGAGTCAACAGCTGGGGGGTGGGCAAAAACTGGGTGGCCACCGCGTGCAAGTGGTTGATCAATTGGACACACCGCGGCTCCCTGGGTGTCCAGCTCTCAAACCGGGAGAGGTATTGCAAGACTTCTTTGGCGCATGTTTGAAATCCCGAGTGGAATGCATCCAAGTCGGACTGAATGGGCGATTTCAGAGATCGCTCCCCTAGGATGAAGAAGGGGGTGGGGATGGGGGTGGGGGAAAGGAATGGAGGCAAGAAGGAAAATACCAACGTTAAAAACATCTGCTTATCACGTGGGCCCTGCATTGACTAAAGTGTTCTCGGTTTTTCCTCAGTATTCGAGTGATATAATCCGCCGGTTGCAGAGAGAAGGGGAGAGGCGGGGGTTGGATGGGGGGAGCGCTTTTCTCCAGGCAGAAAAACCGAAGTGAAGAGGGCGCAACCG
>PVKS010051536.1:0-11117 GCA_004027875.1 Aplodontia rufa | reverse complement strand
GAATGGGAGAAAATCTTTGCCTGTTACACCTCAGACAGAGGGCTAATATCCAGAATATAGAAAGAGCTAAAAAAGCTAAACATCAAAATCACAAATAATCCAATCAATAAATGGGCTATGGATCTAAAAAGAAACTTCTCACCAGAGGAAGTCCAGAAAGCCCATGAATATATGAGAAAATGCTCTACATCTTTAGCTATAAGGGAAATGCAAATCAAAGTGTCAATGTGATTCCACCTCACTCCTGTTAGAGTGGTAAAATGAAGAATATGAACGACAACAGTTTCTGGAGGAGATGTGGGAAACGAGGAACACTGTCACACTGCTGGTGGGACTGCAAACTGGTTCAGCCATTCTGGAAAGCAGTGTGGAGACTCCTCAAAAAACTAGGGCTGGAACCACCTTATGACCCAGCTATCCCACTTCTGGGTATTTTCACAAAAGAGTTAGAATCAGCATATTATAGAGATACGGCTTCATTAATGTTTATAGCAGCTCAATTTACTATAGCTAGACTATGGAATCAATCCAGATGCCCCTCACTTGATGAGTGAATTCAAAAATTTTGGTACATATATACAATGGACTACTACTCGGCCGTTAGAGAAAATGATATTATGGCTTTTGCAGCCCAGTGGATGGAGATGGAAAAAATTATGCTAAGTGAAGTATCCCAGTCTCAGAGACTCAAGGGCTGAATGTTTTCTCTCATTTTGGGAAGCTAGATTACACCTGCAAACAGTATATTAGATGGCTAAGCTAATAATAACTTCAAATCGTATGAATTTTTACGCAAACAGGGGGATGATTGCCTAGGATACCTGGAGGCCTAGGGTGGGGGACAGGGTGAGGGGAGGGATTAGGAAGGATATCTAGGAGGCTGGAGGGTGGGAGTATGGGGAAATCATCTCAGGAGGAGATATTTGAACTCCACGAGATATCCATTTAACTCAGGAGTTCTTCTGGGGGGAATATAGAATCACAGGGAACCCAAGGGGGACATCCATGACATGGCATCAGCCTTGGATAACTATGTAAATATACATTTGTTCTTGATTGTTTGACAATGATTCCCCCTCAATTGTAACTCCATAATCATCTAATAAAAAAAGAATTACAAACAAAAAATTTTATTTTGGAAAGTGAACACAGAGAACAGAATAAGATACTTGGAAGAGGGAAGCAAGGAAGGATGGAAAGCAAATACAAAATATGTTATCTAGCTGATCCATATGAAAGATAAGGGCTTTCTCTCTACTCATATTCTGAAGCAAGTGGACTTCCTTCTGATAGTCCCTTTAAGAAAGAGAAGAGGAATCTATCTGTTTCTTTCCATTCTGCATTGGTTAAGGGCTGATCCACTGAGTTTTAACTTTCTTATTCTTCTAGAAAAGTGTGCATGTGTATCAGAATGCAGGTGAGCTTCATTTCAGAAACTGATAACTTCTTTTCAATATTTTATATGCATATAGGAACATGAATATCTTAAAGAAGAACCAAGCTGGAGGAATTATACCTGTCAAATTTTATTAGAATACTACATTAATGAAGATAATATAGTATTGTTGCAAAGATAGAAAAACAGACCACTGAAACAGAATAATTCCAGAAACAGACCCCCTGTCTTAGTCTGCTCCAGGCTGCTATAACAAAATACCATGGGATGAGTGGTTTACAAAAAGCATAAATCTCTCTCTTAGGCAGTCCCAAGATCAAGGTGTCTATAGACTCAATGTCTGGTGAGGGCCTACCTCTTCACCAATGGTGGTCTTCTCTCTGTAGCCTCACCTGGTAGAAGGGATGGGTGATCTCTCTGGGGTCCCTTTTGTAAGGATACCAGTCCACTTATGAAGGCAGAGCCAAACCCCAAACCCCATATACTAATACTGTCACCTTGGGGTTTGGATTTTAACATGAGAATTTTAGAGGTACCAACCAAATATATATTGTATCCAAATGAGATCCTTGACTTTGACACAGTTGTCACTATAGACTAGTGGAGAACAACCACCTTTTCAGAAAGTAAAGAGCAGCAACAAAGAACAATGCTGGGTTGAATGGATACTCATATGAGAAAAAGAAAAAGATCAGCCTCTAATTTACACCATATACACATCTACATGCCACTCACACCACACATAGACCTAAATGTAAAAGAATGAGCCACAAAGTTTCCAGAAAACAACTGAGGAGGGGCTGGAGTGGTGGCTCAGTGGTTACGGCGTTTGCCTGGCATGCTTGAGGATGCGAGTTCAAACCCCAGCACCACGAACACAACGAAGTGTTGGAGCAACCAAGGTCACATGAAAAACTAAATAAAATTGATTCTCTTTTTCTCTTTCTCTCACTGTCCCTCTCTCTTAAAAAAAAACAACTAGGGGAATTTCATGAGACTGGGATAGAAACAGTTTTTATAAGCAGAATATATGCAGTTTCATCCAAAGGTAAAACACTGATAAATAGAACTAATTAAAACTAGGAATTTCTGCTTATTGAAAAACATCAATAAGAGAGTAAAAGGCAAGCCATAGAATAAAATACTTTTTAATATGTATAAATGACTAATACTCACATACAGAATATCCAGAATATACCCCAAAGGAAAAAACAGATAATCTAAGAACTGGCACAACACAGGGGTAGAAATTTCTTGAGAGAGGATAACCATATGTCTAACTGACATGGAAAAAGTGTTCAATCAGGCCTCAGGGAAATATTGATTAAAATTACACTGTGAGACTGCTACACACCCTGCAGGATGACTAAAATTAAAATACAAAAAAGATAAAGTGTTTATAAAGTATGAAAAATTAAAACATATATGAAATTAAAAACGTAGTAATGGAAATGCATTTTGCATAAACATAAAATATAAAAATGGTTGTAGCCATTCTGTAGAAAGAAATTTGCTTCTGATGTTGAAATTGGTGATGAAAACACACAGAGGGTACAAATAGGATTAAAGTCAACATACAAGCAGGTCCAAAACAGCTTGAGATATCGAGGAAAAGAGACAGGTGCTTTTTTTTTTTTAAATCAGGGCTAGAGAGTAGAACCTGGATGAAGGCTCCCATACATGGTTTGAACTTGTCACCTGCACTACCAAAGGGGGAAGCCTTCAGGCTTTCTTATCTACACACCCAGATGTGGGGCTGATGAGTAGGAGAGAAGAATGAGACTTGAATGTTTTTAGCAAACGTCAAAATATAAACTCAGATGCTTTATTATATAGATAATACCAAACACGGGCAAAGATATGAAGCATCTGGAACTCTCAGAAACCATTAGTAGTTGTTTAGAAAGCTCTTTGGCAGCATCCATAATTGTTTAAACCAAAACTTTCAGTTTAATATCTTGCTTCTATGGCATCTGGTGTTTGTGTGACTTTTGCTCTTCCAATGGCTCCAACATCATCTTTCATCGTGTTTCCACCTCTTTGAATGAACTGATACTCCCTAAAGATGGTGCTCATTTCTAAGCCCCTTCATGGGGCCTGCTCCTAACTTCTTAGAAAATCTCCCTGGCCTGCCAAGCCTGGCAGTACATGCCTGTTATCTCAACAACTTGGGAGGGTGAGGCAGGGGGATAGCAAGTTCAAGGCCAACTTGGGTAACTTATCAAGACCCTGTCTCACAATAAAAAAAAAGAAAGGACTGGGGATGTGGCTCAGTGGTAAAGTGCTCCTGGGTTTGATCCCCAGTGGGTGATGTCGACTCTTAGATCTCTAATCCAGCCCCTAGTTTTCTTCCACTTGACTCATGACAAGAGTTACCTGCTCAAAAGTTCCATTTGAAGCATCTAAACAACAAGGATGTGTTTGAAATCCTTTAGTCTAGGTGAAAGCAGCTAGACTCAAAGAGCCACGCACTGTGAGATTTTGGAAATAGCAAAACTGTAGGGATAAAACGCAAATCAGTGGTTTCCAGGAGCTGGAGGAGGGGGAGATTGACTGCAGAAAGACATAAAGGATTCGTGTGTGCGATGGAACTGTTCTGCTTTGACAGCAGTGATTCCATTTGTCACACACTGCATATTAAATAGTGTGACTTTTTGTATATAAATCTTACCTCAATAAAAAGTTTAAAATCAAGTTTTAAAAAATTGCTGAATATAAACACCCCTCTTTTTCTTTTATCAGGCTGTAAAAAATTGGAACATGTTTAGGATTTATGAAAAAATCAATGGATTATTTTACATATTTATAGGATAAATAGAAACATCATATTTAAAACTTCTTATGTATTATGGAAAAAAAGAAAAGAAATTACCAAGACTAGTCATTAATGACTGGAGGGGCATAATTGATTTCTCATTTTATTTTTCTGTTTTAAAAGTTATATTTTAGTAAATATGTAGTTTTTCACAAAAATGATGATATACTTACTTACTCCATAATGAAAGAGAATATAATTATGGAAGTAAGAATAATCCTTCCCAGGTATAAAAATTTGTTCATAGTATAAGTATATGGTTCAAGTAAGGCATTCACTTTGTAAATAGATTGTTTTTCTTTGCAGCTTTAGTTGGTTTTCCTGGAAAATTAAGAGAAATCTGATATTTTTGCTACTTGCCTTAAAGCAAAATAAACAAATTCTTACTCTGAAAGCAAAACAAACCAATAGTAGCTAATTCAGAGTCTGTACGAAAGGTGAATTTGTAAAAAATAGAGCTTTCTTTTTTAGGTCTGGATTAATTCACATTTTCCATTGGATGTTTTCATTTTCCCCTTCCCGGTAAGAACAGCAATGCTGTCCTATTACCAAGCCACCCTTCAATGATCCACACTCTCACTCATCCAATCTATGACAATATGCCCAACACAAAAGCCCCAGCAGCCCGGCTCTGCTTCCACACCACCAGCCAGCACCAAAGTACGTGGCGGTAGTGGTCATCCTCACGGAGTAGCCTCTGAATTTGTTCGAAGAGAACTCACTGCCAAGTCTGGGTTCTAATCCTTCAAGGGCCTGCCGAGAACCAAGTGCAAGTCCTATGGGATGAAAGGATGCTTTGAACTCAACCAGAAACAAGAATAACCTAAGTGCTTTTGAAAGATCATTTTCTTTGTGCTACCATGCGTTCTGTGAACCAATGGAGAGACCCTGAAGCTATTCTAACTAAAAAAACAAAAAACAAAACAAAAAAAAAAACTCAGAAGGCAATGGTGGCTATGAAATCAAGTAAACCCAAGGTCACATCTCACTTCTACCTTTAATGTTGCTAAGAAAATTTTAATATTTCCTTGAGTCTCAATATCATCATAGTTAGTAAAGGAAATACTAAGGCCTAGATCTGAAAAGTATGAGGATTGAATGGGTAAAAAGCAAAGTGCCCGTTGCACTACAGGCACTCAATAGACTGTTACGTCTTTTCTGTGGAGGTTCAGGTTGTACTGCGAAAAGCCATAGGGCAACCTAGGTAATGGTTCCAGAGACAATGACAGGTGTGTGCGTGTGTGTACGTGTACGCCTGTTCACATATGCAATGTATTTGGAGATGAAATCAGAAAGAATCAAGCGGAACAGTGTGGCTATGTAATTGGAGGTAGGAACTGAAACCTGGGGAAAATCTGATTGGAGAAAGAGGCTTCTAAGCACCAAGAGAAAAAGTTATGAAGAAAAAGAAACAATGAGCTAATTCATTTCTAATGGGTCAGCTGAACCTAATTATAAGAAGGTATATAATCCAATGAAAGGATATTTTCAAATTATGTCCAATTTTCTGATTTTTAAGGCAACAACAAAAGCAAACACTTAGAGAAAGAAAAGGGATTTCTCAAGGTCGTGCGACACGTGGGGAGTAGAAGTGGGGACTAGGATGTTCCAAGCCCTATTTCTGGGCGTGTAGGACTCTCCTCGCCCTCTGAGATACTGCTGACCTCATGCAAACAGGTGGTGTCCCAAGTGCAGGGGAGAACGAGGTGTGGTCCCACTTCTCGGGGCATTATGAGGACAACAAGACACAGAAGGAGCCACAAAGATGGCACCATCACAAAGCTAAGCCACTAAGGGCACGGAATGAAGCACTCCAACACACACACATATGCACTTAAGGAACTGGACTTTGCATGTGGCTGTAAACTGCTGCTGTCTGTCACAGAGGACTCTAAGGAAAAGAGGTGACTAGTAAGATCTGAGTCTTTAGGGTATTACTGATGAGGATAAGCAACGCTACTTGGTAGAAACTAAGAGAGATATGTAAGCGGTTGCAAAAGCATGGAAGGTTTCACCTGGCCATGTGAACTCAAGAAAGCCACATGACAACTCCCCTTTACTTTCAATTTTAATGGGACTGTAGTTGAGGTCAGGGGAATGTTAGTGGACAAAAGACTTTGAACCGCTACCTGTATATCCAGGATCCCAAACCCCTTTCCTAGGGAATTTCTGAATCCTCTTAAAGAAGGTGTCTGGGTGTCTCACATAGAATTTGAAGGCAGTATCTCTGCTGCACTAGGTGCATGTGCCCTAATCCTAAAAGATCAGGACTGATAAGGAGGGCTTTTACATTGTTGTTTATTTTTTATTTTTTTAGAAAGGATTTAAGGGTGTTCTCTATGTGAGAAGAAGAATAAATTGTGGTATTTGATAGAGTACCAAACCGTGGTACTCCATGACCACTGAGTGCTCACAAAAAAACCTCTTTCCTTTTTCTTCAGAGTATGCAGAAGACTGTATTTCCTAGACTCCCTTGCAATTAGGCCAGGTCACACAGTTCTGGTTAGAAGATGAGCAGATACCACACACGTCCTATGGCTAGATGGGGAGGGCTCCGATCCTCTGCATGGAGATGGACCTACACTGTAGAAATAGGCTGGACTGTGAATCACTGAATCTAACAAACAAGAAATCATCTACTGTGTTATACTACTGACATTTGGTGTTTATCTGTTATAGCCTTTAGTCTATCCTGCCTATCATTTTTTTTTAATTTTTAAAAAGAGAGTAGGACAGTGAGAGAAAGAGAGAGAGAATCAATTTTTATTGAGTTTTTCACATGGCTTTCATTGCTTCAACACTTACTTGCGTACATGGGTGCTGGGGTTTGAACCTGTGTACTCGCACATGCCAGGCAAGTGCCGTAACTGCCGAGCCACTGCTCCAGCCCCTTGCCTACCATGATTTTATCAATCTTGAGATGCATATCTTTCCAAACATAACACTCTATTTTAGAGTAGATGAAATACAGTAATACGGGAATCCTGAGAGATTTATCAATATGCTCACATTCACACAGCTAGTGTGATACCAACACTTATGCCAAACTCTCCTCAATACTGGACCAAATTTCTAAGTTCCATGTGTGTAGGTCTGATGTGGGAAGGAAAGTTATATCATCACAGAGAATGGCGTCTTTGGCTAACCTGCAATATTGTCCCCATGTGTGGAATCATAGTGTGTTATCCTTTATATTTTTGAAACTGACTCTGGATTCTGTGATTTAGGCAGGGATTAAATATTGAAGTCCAGCTCAGTTCGGGAGTGGAAAGGGGAGAGCTGTTCCTCCAAGAAAGGGATGATTCTGCTTTATAGAACTGGGCTCAATTTTGAGTCCTAGCAAAGTACAGAAAAGAGGTTTCTGCCTGCAATGTTAGTATGCGTCTCCACCACACAGCCTTTGGATATTAGATTTGCCATCTGTACCACGGTGTCTGGTTGCCAGGGTTACGATGCTCTCCTTGAACGGAAAATCAAATAGCTGCCTGAAACCTGCAGGTAAAGGTCACACTTGGTACAACATGTGTCCTTTCTAGTGGATAAAGGACGAAGTATAGCTGTAGGGAAAGCAAGTACTTTAGATTCCTCGTTTGAATCCAGACTGAAGACAACCTGTACAGACCTCAGCAATCAGCTGCAGGTAAGTGGGCATCTTGATAATGTTGCAGAAACTCCAGAAACGGGCATCAGAAATAGATGCTGGGACACTGAACACAACACATCATATCTCTGCGGGGGTGAGGTCCCCAGTGAACCACCCCACATTCCCAACTGTTACCTAGCCCCTTACTTCACCCAACTTCTAGAATGAATGAAGTCCATATTGCTGAGAAATAGGCAACTCTACAAAGGTAATATGTAGCATTGGAAGAATTGTATTTTCTGAGTGATTTAAAGAATAGTTTGATCTTCTTCCTTTTGTGAGCTCAGACAGTTTCAGGGATGGCAGAGCTGAGGGGAGAAGGTATTTTCTGGTCAGAATAATTTAGTTCTGTGGCCCAAGCTTAAAGAGACAGATTACTTCTGCCAGAAGCTAGAGATGTGATGAATTTCATCAAAGCTCTTAACAAAAGGGAAAGAGACCTATTGATTGTCCCATATGTATTGTTTTTAAATTTTTTTTATTATAATTTTTATTAGGGTTGATATTTGCAATAATATTGCTACATCTATTGCTTCTGACACTGCTAGAATCTATGGCCACTAGTTCTTCTTAAATAATTTCCAATCAATATGCAGTGAGAGGAATACATGCAGGTGGTAAAAAAATATAATGGTACAAACATGTAAAATGAAGCTTCTATTCCTTTTACTGGATAACCAAGAACCACTTCCAGAAATAACCAATCTAAGAAATTTTCTGTACTTGTATGAAGATACATAAATATATTTTAGCAGATGTAAGATTTAAGATACATACCTCTCTGCAGCATGTTTTTATCACTTAACACTGTGTCTTGAACATACTTTCTCATTAGCACTTATAGAACTAAGTATCTGTGAGAGGCAGATTTGGCAACATGGTACTGTGGAAGGAACATGGGCTGTAATTAAGGATATATGAAAGGATCTGACTGAAAAATAATGACTTCACTCTGTACAAAAGCGGTTTTGTTGTAACAACCCAAATGTTCAAAGAAAATTCCCTTATAACACACAAAAATACATAGCAAAACCACATTTGGTTTGATATTAGATTTGCTGCACAGATAACTATTATAAAGTTTCCTTTTTCTTATGCATTGTAACTTCTGTTACAGTGTTGTTCTATGAGAACTGATTTTTGCAATGTGTTGGTGTTTTCAGTATTTTGTGTTTATTTATGTTATCTCGACAGGGAGACATGTGCTTTCTCCTGCATGGGCAAATTATTACTATTTAAAATTTTTTTTTATATTATTGCTCTTTATTCACAGCAATAACTATATCAGTTTCCCTTTGCTCCAAATTCTTCCCCTCACGGTGATGTGATGAGAATCTGATGTCGTTCTGTACATGCTGGGGGTCTCTACTGTGGACATACTGGGGGTCTCTACTGTGGACATACTGGGGGTCTCTACTGTGGACATACTGGGGGTCTCTACTCTGGGCAAGGAGCCTGCAAAATATGAATTTTGGCATTTACACAGAAAAGGATAGATTTTACCCCTTTTCTCTGAAAGAAACCTTTGTTCTCTAATATATATATATACACACAAATATCTCTAGGAGGAAGATTAATCCTGTATCTCTGACTTTACAATCCCTAAGATATCTTCAAGGTCCTGGGTTTCCTTCCCCTTCTGAGATGCTGTGTAACAAACCATTCCAAAATGTCATGGCTTAAAAAAACAAAAATCATCCCCTTTTGGCATATGCATCTGAAGGTTAAAAATGTTGTTGGAGGGGCTGGAGGGGTGGCTCAGAGGTTGGAGCGCTTGCCTTGCATGGTGCAAGGATCCAGGTTTGAACCCCAGCACCACATACACAGCTGACTGTGGAGCAACAAAAACCAGATGAAGCACTAAATAAAATTGATTCTCTTTTCCTATCTCTTTCCCTCTTGCTTTCTCTCTCTCTTAAAAAATATTGTTGAAGTTTGGGAAATTCTTATTGTCCATATCAAGTGAGGATAAATCAGTAGTTTAATTTCATTGGACTTCATAAGAAAATTGATTAAGCATTTTGTGGAAAATGATAATTTTTTCCCCAGAAAGAACATTTTATTAACATTATATAAAGAAGTTCTTAGATCAGATCTGGGGCTTTTTAAAAAAAATCATGGTCAATATTTCCCATTGATTCTTTTCTATAATAGCTTGTTCAAGCTTCGGGTTTTAAAAATTTTTACTTATCATTCTGAGGGTATGTATTAACAGCATACCTTCAGTTTTTAGTCTATTTGGGCCTTTACTCTGGCTCTGACAGCATAGACAAATGGGTCTGTTTTTCTTTAGGAGTGCTTATATTTTGTAAAGGTTGAATTATTTTGCTTTAGGAAGTGACTTGGCGGCAGTGTGACCTGGGGAAATGTAGTAAGCCTAAAACTTAACTTGAGAACTCTGGCTGAGTTAAGAATTTGGCAGGAGCATCCCAGGATGGAGAGAGAAACAGGTGTTGTGATCTGGGCTTGATCAACCCTTGCTAGCATCTTTCCCAGCTTTCTCAGGTGCCCACTCCCTTGAAGAACCTTCGCTTAGGAGCTTTCATTCTCTTTCTTGTGCAGCCTCCTTAGGGAGGGAAGATTATAAAGTGGAGAAATGCTTAGAGGTTTGCCAACGTGACAGCCATCACAATTACTTACTCCTCCACTCAGCCAGGTGAAGCATAGTGATCTTATGAACTCCTGACTTAAAACTATGTCACAGTTCACCACTGTCCTACACTAAAATCCAAAGTCTTTCTCAGAACCAACAAGATCCTGCAGGGATCCGGAGGACAAGAGAATCTATTAACATAATCTGCAGAAGTCAACTCCCTGGGAATGGAGTCAAATGAAAGGGATAAAGAGTGGTTAAAGAAGGAGGTGAGAGATTTCCCATGACAGTCCCCCAAAGTCAAGGAACACAGGCTTACCAGGTTGGTGATTAATTAAATTGACAAGGCAGGCCTTTATTTGGTGCCTATCTTTCCTGACCTCAAAGGTTGTAGTTGGTTAGTGTGGGGAGGGAATATGTGTGGAGAGAGGCCAGGGATCCCGACAATCCCCCAAAAGACGCTTTTCAATCCTTGGTGAAAACGGGTTCACAAAATACCAAAGAAAGGAGGGAGATGGGGCTGGAGTGATGGTGGCTCAGCGGTTGCAGTGCTTGCCTGGCATGTACGAGTATGTGAGTTCAAACCCGAGCACCATGTACACAACAAAGTGTCAGACAACGAAGGCAATGTGAAAAACTAAATAAAATTGATTCTCTCTCTCTCTCTCTC
>PVKS010051535.1:0-11106 GCA_004027875.1 Aplodontia rufa | reverse complement strand
TGCAAGGCCTAGATTTGAGTGTAAGGGGAAAATCTGACAGATGGCTGATTCCTCTTGACCTGCCCTTCTGAAGGACCCTATCAGGCAATGGAAGTTTTCCAGGGCTTTGAATACCATTTAATGCCCTCCCCCTCATCCCACAACCTACAGATGTGGTTTGCCTTGGAGACAAACCTTGATCTCCATTAGAGATCCACTAGAGGCCAGATATAAGCTGAAAGTGTCCTCAGATCGTAGACAGGAAACCCTGAGTTTCTTGCTCTAGCCCTCTCACCTTGAGCGCTGACAGGGTAAATGGGTAGAGAGGCCCAGGAATATTGGAATGGGAATGTGTGCCCCCAGGAGAAGGGTAGCTGGCTACCTCATTAGCCTTAGTCTGTTTTATGTGGGAGGATAGCTCAGTACTATTGAAGGCCAAACCCCAAAGTGTGGTTTGGTCCTCATGTGAGAAAATTCAGCTTGCTTGAGCCTCTATTGAGGCTGTATCCATTTGTCTGACCCATCACACGAAGGATGAGGCGAGAGTGTGGGGTACTGTAGCACAGCTCTGGGGAAACATTCCAGATCTCATGGCTAATGGAACATCAATTTAGACTCAGTCAATATTTATTGAGCATTTACTGTGTATGTAGCATCATGCTAAACTTGTATTATTTCATCGAGTCTTCACAACAACCCTGTGAAGTAGGGTTAGTCCCGTTAAGACACTCCAAGAGGTAAAACAGCTTGCTCAAAGTAAATTAGCTGGTAATGGGGGAGTAAGAATTCAACTTCAGCTCTGCTTGATTGCTGAAAGCCTACTGCATGCCAGACATTATGCTAAAATTTTTCCATGGATTATCTCGCTTAATCCCCAAAGTACCTTTATGTGGGGGATACTTCTCCCACCCAATTTTTTAATAAAAGGGTATTAAGGAACAGAAGTATTAGGTAACTTATCCAAGGTCAAATGCTAGTACTCACAGTGGAGCCAATATTCAAATACAGGCCTGTTGATTCCCAAGCCTAGTGTTGTCTCTTCCCTGCTGCTCTACGGATATCAGATTCCACATCCAGATGATTCCCAAAGCCCTTTCCAACTCTGACATCCTAGAGGTTAGCAACTCTATGGTAATTCTTCCCCATGAACTCAAGCATCTTTGGATCCCTTGGCTGTGTTCCCCTGTCATTCTTCCCCATCTAGGTTCTCCCCGTGTATAGTGCAGAGGTAGAGTGAGCAAGAAGCGCTCAGTCAGCTCATTTGGACTTGGTCTGAGACTCAACTCCCTCACTCCTGATCCTAGGTCACAGGGTGGTACTTTCTGTAACATCCAGAAGCTTCTTGGGGTTCTAAGCAGGCCTGTAACTCTTTCCCTCTGTGAAAAACAGGAAACATATCCTTATATTGAGAAATGAAAAAATATCCTGCAAAAGGGCCCCAGGGAAGTTGCCTCCGTTCCTTCTGTGATTGTGCCTATGCCCATTATCTGTGTGTGTGCATGGCACAGTCAGGAGAATTACAGATAGAGCTCAACCTTGATTTTGCATTGTCCACAGCCCTCCTTGGTGGGCTGAGATGACTATTTACTTCCCTGCCCTTATTAGAACTTTTCCTCTTCGAAGCTGATGATTGGTTTTCCATCCCATTCTGAACCTTGAGCAGAAGATGAAGGGAGTTTGGCTCCCAGAGAAATATTGGTCAGGGTCTGGTACTTGGTGTGCATATATATGCACATGTACATAGGAGGGGAGCGGGGAAAGGTGTTGTTTTTGTCTGGTCAGTAAGGTATTACCCAAATGTGCCCAGTGGCCAGGGTCTGAGATGAGCCAGATTGCTTGTGGAGGCAACATTTGGGGGAGAGGAGTTTCCTGAGAGAACCCTAAGCAGCATTTAAAAATCACTATGCAGGGGCTGGAGCGGTGGCTTAGTGGTTTCAGTGCTTGCCTGGCAAGCACAAGGACCTGGGTTCAAACCCCAGCATCACGTACACAACTAAGTGTTGGAGCAGCGAAGGCCATGTGAAAAACTAGATAAAGTTGTTTCTCTCTTTCTCTCTCACTGTCCCTCTCTCTTTAAAAAAAAAAAAAGAAAATTACTATGTGGCAGTGGGGGTGGGAAGGGAGGAGAAGATATGGAGATATGGTTCAGATGCTAAACCCATTCACTCTTCACCATCCCTCACTCTCATTCTGCCTGTCTCTTCCCCCTCTACATTGCCTCCATCTCCAACCTCTGCTGTCCTGGCACCATGTCCTTCCCTTTACTCCACCCTTGTTATTTGGTACAGGAGGAGGAGTACACCACAAGGAGTCAGAAAGCTTGGGTTCTGTCACTCTCTGCAGACTTCACCACTATCCCCTGTGTCACTTTGGGCAAAGTACTTTCTTGCCCTGAACCTCAGTTTCCTCATTTGTAAAAATTGACCTGCTTCTAAATGTTTAACCCAGAGTTTAAATGGAAAAAAATTTAGGCAAAAGGGCTGGAGAGATGGCTCAGCGGTAGAGTGCTTTCCTGGCATGCACTAGGACCTGGGTTCAAACCCCAGCATCACATACATGACTAAGTGGAGGAAAAACAAAAACGGCATGAAAAAATAAAAATCATATCTCTCTGTCTCTGTCTCTGTATCTCTCTCTCTTTAAAAGAATCTATGCAGAAACAACCAGTTTTCCGTTGCTAGTTTTGAGAATCAAGTGAGAGAATGATCTGGAAATACTAACTGAGCCCTGAAGTCCTGTTTGCACAGGAGGAGTGCTATTGTTAATATTCCCTGTTCCCTGGTTGCCTTTCCATACATACAAGAATTCAAATTTTCCCTGCCTGGCACCTGTCGTGTCCCCTTATGTTTTCTCTGATGACTAGGTAGCTATCTGCTTCTGAAATCTCTATGTCTATGTCAGAGAACCACAGGCTTCCCACAAGGTCCTTTTTCCTCCCTGACTTCTCAGGGTTGAACTTAGCTGGGCTTTTCTGTACAGAAAGGCTTTCTCGTCTCACCCAAAAGAGCATTGTCATCCCTGAGTTGATGCAACCAGTATGACATATCTAGCTGGGAAGATGCAGCTTATCTTGGGATGTTATTATTAGTTCATTATTGCAGATGAGGAAACTGAGCTCAGAGAAGTGAAGTAAAGGGCATATGGGTAATAAGTGGAAGGTTCAAAGTTTTGTGTGAATGTGTGCATGTTGAAGTGAATAGGAAGTTTATCTGAAAGCATATGAGAGGTGAGGAATCTGGATTTGCTATAAAGATAACCATCAGTCTCCAGGAATCAAATAAAACTGGCAGTAAGCCTAATAATAATTAAGCAATATACCAAGAAGATACTGACTGTGTACTATCTTTCTGCCTTTGTTTTCTCTATTTGCCTTGGGTTCCTGCAAGAAAATTCATTTTACTTCACTAGATACAGCACATTTTTAAGTGCTACCATGGGAGAGGGTCAAAGAGAAATAGAGAACTAAGTCTCATATTTATATATCTATATGAACACACACAGCCACACACAGATGCACACACATCACACTTGAATCAAGGAAGACCGTGATAGTGGAAGAACATGACATGTTTGGGGAAAGGTTAATGCATTGTGGGCAAGGAGACCCAAGTGGTTCATGCCTCTCACTCCAGGCAGGATAGTTAAAGCCAGGTCCGCTGCTGGCTTCTCAGCTTTTATTTGCAAGTTTACTTTTAAAGATGTGATATATTTGAATTTGTTTTCCAAATCATTGTTCTTAGCAACCAAGGCCAGAGTTTTTGGCTTTTCCTTTGACTGCTAACCGTACCCCTCTGCCTAAGAAATCCCACAGGAAGCCCCCACGCTTCACTTTGCTCCTGGACATCTGGCAAATGCCTCTTATTTCCTTGCCCTGTCTACAGACTCCAGTTTTGAATTGTAGAGGCCAAGACTTTTTTTCATCTTCTTCTTCCCCTGGGGCCAATCAGATTTCTAAATTCCACAATAGAGCCACACTCTCACCCATCCTCTGACTGCAGTCTGGAATTACCAAAGCACCATCTGCTTCATCTGCACTCCAAGTATAGCTGGAAAGGCTAAATTTCCCATACATCTGTCTTGTTCTTCCCTTGGCAGACTTACCTCCTTAGCCCTAGTTTCCAGGTATAACCTAAGTCAGTTCTCTTCATTATTCTCCTTCAGGAGAAAAGCTGACAAGGGAAACAGTCTTCTTTTTTTGCTAGTCCAGTGACACTTTGAATGGGGCAGGCATTTAGCATCCTGAGTTCAAGTGAACTGTCACCTAATTACCCAGGCAGTGGCTATTTAAATTTGTCTACCTTTTACCCAAAGACCAGAGTACTGGTGAGGTGTACTTGTAGTAGAAGAAAACAAACCCAGAGGAAAGGAACTTCTCAACTTAGAATCCTAAGATGCTATGACAGATATAGTTCTCCCTAGGCCTTTGGGTTCAGCATCCTGCCTCCAGTCATGGCAGAGAGATGAAGGTATTTGTCTATTCTCTTACTGTAGGAAGTGCAGATTTTGGCTAAAGGCCCTTGTGAAGATGAAGATGACAATGACAGAGTTACCTAACTGTTTGCAACAGAGAATGAATTTCTCCCCTGTTCCTGCCCCAACATGTAATTGAATACCTCTCCCTTTGCCACCCCTCAGTGAGCTTGTGTCCTTTCTTCTTAAAAAGGTTGTTATTGACTTACATATTCAAATAAGATGTCATCCAATATTCAAGAGACCTTAGGTATGTCCTTTGGGTCTGTACATGTAGTTGATTTCAATCTTTGTGAATTTGTAGAGGCCCACTAACTTCCTTTGTGAAATGCCCAGACCTGAATCATGTGGAGGTATTTGCATGAAAAAAATCATCTAAAAAATGATGACATTGATAACTGTGACAAAGTGCTTGCTTCCTCACTTGCTTAAGATTCATAGAAGGTCAGGGCTAGAAACTCCTCAGTGGTCCCAGTTCAATGGTTTCTAATCCTTGCTCACCATCTAAGTCATTTTGGCAAGGACTGGGGATGAAGCTCAGTGGTAGAGCACTTACCTAGCATGCCCAAGGCACTCTTTGATCCCCAGCATTGCAAAAAAAAAAATCACCTAGGGATTGTATTGAAAATACAATGTCTCTGGAGCTCATGATAAATCAACTGAGTCAGAGTTGCTGAAGAGGGGTTGCAATCTCTGCATTTAAAATAATATCAGGGCTGGAGCAGTGGCTCGGCCGTTATGACACTTGCCCAGCATGTGCAATTACACGGGTTCAAACCCCAGCACCCATGTACACAACTAAGTGTCAGAGCAACAAAAGCCGTGTGAAAAATTCAATAAAAAATTGATTCTGTCTCTCTCTCAGTGTCCTTCTCTCTTTAAAAAAATAAAGTAAAATAATATCAGCAGCTAATCCTGACAATAGGACAAGTTTGGAAACCATATGTTTGCTTGAATCCTTTGATTTTTTTTAGATGAGGAAACTGAGGTTCAAACGGTCAGCGGCCTGCAACAAGTGGCCAGATAGGAAAATAAGAGTAGAACACCTGTGCCATGGCTCTCATCATCCCCTCTTTGCATAGAGCAGCCATATACCATTTCCATATCTGCCTGATCAGTTATTCGTTTTTACGTGTCTTCAGAACTGTGAGTACTTGGATGGTGGGATCATGCAAAGATCCATATTTGAGGACTCCAAGTCCTTTGACCTGATCCTTAAAGCCAGGATATACTACTCCTCTTTCTCTCTCCCTCCCTTGAACCCAGGGCCTCATGTATGCTAGGTAAGTGCTCTACAACTTCCGCCCAAAGCCAGGCTCTTAACTTGTTAGGCAGATGCACATTCTTAGAGCCTATGTCTCCAATTTCCCAGGGACAAAGGGCCATTGGGTCAGGAGCCATAGTGCCCCTCTTCTTAAACAAAGCAGGGAAAGTTGCCATGTCCAGACCCATGTGGGAGCTGGGAGCCCAGTTCTTCTGCTAAGGGAGCCAGAATGTCTGGTGGCAGCAGGTTACCTGAAGCTCGGGCTGGAGCTGAATGTCTGTTTGTTTATCTTGGGGAATTTTGGCCTGATTCCCGTTATACTATCGCCGGCGGCAGCCTTAAGTGCAAGGATAATGACATGTTTGAAAAATGCCTCAAACTTCAATTACCCGGCATTGAGACAACCCCTGGGAGTTGTTTCTTCATGTCCAAATCTTTAGCTGTGCTTATCACTCTCACAGCACTGTGTTTCACCCTGCCTAAATCTGCAGGGCCTCCCAGAGCCTTGGTCTGCTGTTCTTCAGGGCCAGGGTAAGAAGTAGAATGGGAAGATGGCTGGTGGAAGGCAAGGCAGGCCCAGTTGCTTGATAGTTGGCAGCTTTGTGCATTGAGATGAGCTCAATGCCAAGTGCAAGAGGGGACTATGGAAGAAGCACTGTCATTAGACCTAGACTCTAGTGTTACCACTGCCATATGCACTTGCTATGTGACTATGGATTAGGCCCTTACCCCTCTAAGCTTCAGTTTCTCCACCTGCACAATGAGTAGGGTGGGCTTAGAGCCTTTCAGATCTGACTGAGTGATGCTAATTCAGTGATTCAATTTGTAAGGTTAGGAGTGGACACCTAGTGGGTGATGCTCATTCCCTGCCCTCTTGGGCTCTATTCATCTCATATCCAGAGTTTACTCTTGGAGAAGATCTATTATCCCCAAAGCTTCAAGATATGACTTCCAAAGCAATTTGCCTATGTTTGCATCCTACCTTGGTGACTTTGGTGGACAATGTTTCAGCCCAGGCTGGCTGTACTGTGCTATGGATATTATAGTTTTTCAAAGGCAACCAGATGCATCTGAAGACTGTTTTTTTTCCACCAGACATGGGTTCCCAAGGATGCAGCTAACTTTACTTTTCAGGATCCCATCAGTGGTTCTCTTCTTGCCCTGTTCTACAACATCTGTGGGGCTTTTCAGCACATTGACTCCTTTAGCCACACACCCCTCTAACTAGGTCACCTGCTGGCACCGGCTCAGTGCCAGCAGCCTGTGGTTTCTCTGACTGGAAAGGCCTTGATTCATCCTGTTGTGGGGAACTCTTCAGTTTGGCAGCTCTTTTGCTCTGGGGATTTCTCCTCAGCCTAACCCTTCAATGCCAAACAATCCCCTCTTCTCCTACCTCTCAACCTACCCTCCAGGAATAAGGGGATGGTCTTTATCTTGAAATAGGGTACTATAAACTATCAGGAATATCTACCCTTCCTTTATCTCTAGTGATAGCATCAAAAGCTAACATGGGGAACTTTAGCATCTCCCAAAGCCATGACTAATAAATAGATAATTTAAGCAAAACTCATTCCAGCAAGCAAGTTCTCTAGTCACCTCCTTCCAACAAATTGCTTTTCCTAAGCCCTTCCTATTGAGAAATTATGGATCCCCCCATTATGTGCCCCAGGGCCTAGCACAAAGCCTGTCTGGCACATAATAGATACTCAATAAATATTTGTTGAATGAATAATGACTGAATAAATGAAGACAAAACAGACCTAAAGGCCAAAGGAAATAGACCTTAGTGAGTCAGGAGACCAGGGTCAGTCACTAACACATGTAGCTTTGAGCGTATCCCTTCCTCTCTCTGAGCCTCTAGAATTTCATGCTGAATTGAAAGATCCCATAGAGGTCTCCCATTCTGGTAGTTCATGACTCTGTGATCTATATGCATATGACAAGTACCACTCTCTTCCTTCCTCTCCAAGAAGTAAAAGAAGCAGTCTTCTAGTCATCAGATAGAATTGGGCTCAGGTGAAATTGGCCCGAGAGCAACAACTCCAATAAACATCCACTTAAATTAAAAAAAAAGATAGAATTGGGCTCATGCTAATGGGGAAAAAATGGACAAAATTCTGGAATCAGGACCAAGCCAATTTCAGAGAGGCCACTACCTCCCACCATGACAATGGGGTTGCTAACTGGATTTTACTTCCATGACTTAAAGGTAAAACATTCAAAGTCCTCTTTGTCTCCTCTACCCTGTCTTTTGATGTCCAATGAAAAGTGTGTTGAGCAGTGTGTCCTTTGGGCTCTGGTAGTGGTTGGAGTGTAGAGGCTCATGGAAATCTGGGAATCCTGGCCATGGCAGAACAAAATATTTGTCCTCTGTTGCAAGCACATAGATCTTGAGTTTGAAAGTCTCATCCATAAAATATACATAGGCTAATCTGCCTGTGATTAAAGAGAACCAGGCAGAAAGACATAAAATGTAGCATCTCTCTTAGTTTGCCTTTTCCTTCTTGTCCATCTGGATTGAGTTTCCATGGGCTTTGTGGGTAAAGCACATGAACTTCAGTTGTTGTTGTTGTTTTTTTAATTAAGGATGACCTTTAACAGACCTTTGAATCCTGGAAATCTATGATTCTCTGACTCCAAATGTGTAACCAGTAGAAAGGTGGTTTGTTTTGTGTATGTTCTTTTATTGTGGTGAGTCAGGCTGGAGCTGGGATTGGGCAATGACTATGTGGATATGTGCTGAATTTCAGATGGGAAGTAGAGGCTATTGTTTGAGGAAAGGCAAAGCATATTTATTTATCAGCCAAACAGTATCTGGAGCCTAAAATACGTAATCAATAATTTGAGAAGCTGATCACCTACACCTCCCTCTTTCCCTCACACCTATAGTCGGGGTCTGTGATCAAATATCAGCTAGGTTAGATAATCTTTGAGTGCAGTTCTGATGATCTTTCTCTGATTCTATGAGATTATTCAGACTTGCAGTGTGTTTTTCTAGTGACTCCCCTGTGATTACTTTCCATGTTTGAGTCCAGGCAAGGAGCAAATGACTACAAAATGGCTAGACATGGGTGGGGTTGATCATAAAGTGAGATAGAATGCAGATGGTTAGTGATGGGACATGAACTATAAGGTAAGAGAAACTTTTGGATTCCCAGAGCCCAATAGCTCAAAAATGGATCATAAAGGAAGTGTGAGGAAATGTATAAGGGGGAATCTACTATAGGAATATGCCCACTTACATAGAAATATCATCTCTTGCGGGTTCCTCTCCCAGATGTCATGGGACCAATGTCTCAAAAGAGAATGTGACAATAAATGTGCCACATTGATCAAATAGTTTTGGCTTACTTGAGCCTTCCTGGTGTTATAAATAGGAGGGAATGAGCTTGAATTCAAATGTGTCATGCTGTCGGAAAGAGAAGTGATTTATTACCATTAGTAAGGGGCTTGGAGGATTCCATAGTTGGGAAAGTGTCCAAAGGAAGCCCTCTATTTCAAGAAGGGGAAATTTCAATGTCCCTGTCCGCCATCAGAGCACAATTTGAGCTAAATGACTAGCAGCAGATTGGTTCTTGACCCCTTGGATCACAGTGAAATGACCAGAATAGAGTTGGCAAGCCCCACGGGCACCCTCCAGACTGGACATGCATTGAGGTTGGGTTAGCCAGTTCCCACCACCCTTCCAACTGCCAGTGTGCCCTCTCTTTGGAGCATCACCACCACTGCTCTCAGCAGGCTGGATTTGGTAACTGGCCTGCAGAGTGGCAGGCCTTCCCTCTTGTCATGTTGGAAGCAGTTTTGTTGGCTTCCTCCATTCTGGGAAAACAAGAAGGGACTTGCCCACAGTCCAGGTACCATTTTGAAGTAGAGAGTGAAAAATGAGCTGCACAGAAGGGTGAAGGCATAGTGCATGTGGGGATCTCAAAAGCTATCTAATACAATGTTTTACAAAATCTGCCTTATAACCCATTAGTGGGTCATGAAATTAGAAGGACACAATTTGTATTTAAAAAAATGCACTAGAAAATGTCAATTTGTCACATAGAGTAGTAATAATTACTGTTTTGTGAAATTTGCTTAACATGTATATAAATATCCCATATATAATTAAAAAATATATATCAGTTATATATAATGCACATGTGATAGACACACATATATGTGTATATCATACATATACTTATTACATATATGAATATATATGGAGATATAAATATACACAGGTCTTCCTTCATTAATGCTCAAGTGTCTTTATCTATAGTCTACTGTCCTCTGGACACACTCATGCAGGTTGTAAGGTATGGGGCCCCAGAACCAAGTAGCCTTGTAGGTATATTCTGCTCAAAGCAGAGAAATACACAACCATCTTCTTTGTTCTCATTATTACATTTGAAACAACTCATTTCAAGATTTCTAATAAGGCAACACATTGCAAGTTGATACCTATTGAAATTACAATTTTCTAAAACCCTTATGTTTCTCTCACATGTCTCTGCTAAGCCCTATCTCTCTTATCCTACTTCTGTACAGGTTGCTTTTTAATCCTACTATAGAAACTATCATTTATCTCTGTTACAGGTTACCTTTCACCTGGCTCACCTTTTTTTAATCCACTTAAGCATCCCATCCATGACTGTCTTCATGCATATTTAAATTTGGTTTCATTGGCTCAAAAAGAGCTGCATTTAAACCCTACTTAGCTCATGCTCAGTAGATCACATTTTTTTACTTTTTAATTTTTTAAACACAGACATACAGTGAGAGAGACAGAAAGAGAGAATTAATTTTTATTTAGTTTTTCAAGAGGCTTCCTCTGCTCTGAAACTTCCTTGTGTACGTGGTGCTGGGGTTTGAACTTGTGTATTGCGCATGCCAGGCAAGTGCCATAACTGCTGAGCCACCGCTCCAGCCCACATTTATTTTTTTCTAGATCATTCATCTGTCCGTTCTCTGTCTGACTACCATGATACCCCACTCCAGCCAAACTAGTGTTATCATTGCTTTCCTCCCTGTACCCCAGACATATTTCTACCACTGGGATTTTGACTAGACTAAGCCGTCACTTATGATACCTTCCCTGTTCTAATCTATCTTTCATGGCCCAACCTAAATCATTACATCTTCCATGATGTTTTATTTGACAGCTTTAGATCAAATTGATCTATCCTCTGAATTAGGAAATTTCTATTGCATTTCTTGTATATTATATCACACTTAATTTTGTATAAGAATATATATATGTACAGATATATGTATATATGTATATGTATATATATATATATATATATATATATATATATATATATATATATATATATATATATATATATATATATATATATATATATATATATATATATATATATATATATATATATATATATATATAT
>PVKS010051534.1:0-11107 GCA_004027875.1 Aplodontia rufa | reverse complement strand
ATATTGCTTGTTCCAGTTTTGAAAGGGGTGTCACCATGGTGATTGATCCTTCCCTCATTGGTATGGAGGGGTGTGAAGAAACCGGCACCCGTTGGGGGCTGACGGATTATTCCCGCACTTCTACTCCAACCTCTTTTCACTCAGCCCTTGTCACAGCCTCCAGGGCTGGGAAAGAGAGAGAGAGAGGAAAGGTCGGTGGGAAGGGTTGCTCCACCAAGCCCTGGATGCGCTCAGCAGTGCCCTGTTCCCAGGGGGTATGTCCACCAGGACTTCCGAGCCTCACATTGCCCCTCTCTTCCTGCCCGCCGCTGACCGGCAGGGGATTGGGTGGGGATGGAAGTTGTGCCCTGGCGGGTCTCACGTAACTTTTCTTCCCAACGCTGGGGGAGGAGGGTGCTCATTCCCATTACAAAGTAAGGTGTCGCCGTGTTGGTTGCTCCTACCCTCTTCGGCTTTGAGGGGCGGGGTGAAGCCGGCACCCTGTGGGTGGTGACGACCTTTTCTCGCACTTCTTCTCCAATCTCTTTTCCACTGTGCACGGGGGCAGAGTCTCAGAGGCTGGGAAGGGGTCGGGAATTGGAGAGAGAGAGGAAAGGTCGGTGGGGAAGGGTTGTTTTGCCAAGCTCGGGGTGCCGCTCTGCGGCGCCTTGTTCCCTCTCTTCCTGCTGAAAGCCCCCCCGGCTGGGAACTGGTTGATGGGGGAGGTCGGTACCTAGCGGGTCTCTCATGCCTTTTCTTCCCTTTGCGGGGGCAGGAGGGTGTTCATTCCCCTTAGTAAGGATCACCATGGTTGTTGATCCTGCCCTCCTGGTCTTGGAAGGGTGGGTAGAAGCCGGCAGCTGATGGGAGGTGATGACTCTTTCCTGCACTTCTGCTCCATCCTCTTTTCACTCCACAGGGGGGCATGGTTTCCAGGGCTGAGACGGGGTCGGGAAGGGGAGAGAGAGAGAAAAGGTCTGTGGGGAAGCATTGCTCCGCCAAGCCCGGGGTGCCACTTGAAGGGGCCCTGTTCCCAGGGGACGTGTCCACCGGGACCTCCAGGCATCGCTTTGCCCGTTTCTTCTTGTTGGCGCCGCCCGATACGGGGCATTTTGTGGGGGAGAAATCGGTCCCTAGCGGGTCTCGTGTGTCTTTCTTTCCCGTTGCGGAGGCAGGAGTGTGTTCTTTCCAGTTACAAAGTGGGGGGTCGCCATGGTGTTTTATCCTGCCCACTTTGGCTTGGAGAGGCGAGGAGAATCCGGCAGCCATTGGGCAGTGACGACCCTTTAACACACTTGTTCTCCATCCTCTTTTCCAATCCAATAAGGGTACAGCCTCTGGGGCTGGGACGGGGTCGGGAAGGGGAGAGAAAGAGGAAAGTTCCGTGGGGAAGTGTTGGTCCGCCAAGCCCGGGGTGCCGCTCCTTGGCGCCCTGTTCCTAGGGGGGGTGTCTAACGTGACCTCCGAGAATCGCTTGGCCCCTCTCTTCCTGCTGTCCGCAGCACGGAGTGGAGCGGGTTGGGCTGGGAGTTTGGTCCCTGGCGAGTCTCCCACCGCTTTCCTTTCCGTCGCGGTGAGAGGAGGCTGCTGGTTCCTTTTACGAAGTGGGGGGTCGCAGTGGTGGTTAATCCTGAACTCCTCGGCTTGGAGGGGCGGGGAGAAGCCGACACCCGGTGGGCGGTGATGTTCCTTTCCCGCACTTCTTCTCCATCCTCTTTTCACTCCACCCGGGGTACAGCCTCCAGGACTGGGACAGGGTCAGGAAGGTGAGAGAGAGAGTAAAGGTCTGTGGGGAAGGGATGTCCCGCCAAGCCTGGGATGCGCTCAGAGGCGCCATGTTCCCAGGATTCGTGTCCAATCTGACCTCTGAGAGTCACTTGACCCCTGTCTTCCTGCTGGGCGAAGCCCGGCGGGGGCCGCCAGGGGAATGAGGTCAGTCCCTGGCTGGTATCCTGGGCCTTATCATCGCTAGGGCAGAGGGGTGCCGGTTCCTGTAACGAAGCTGGGGGTCCCCATGGTGTTTGATCCTCCCCTCCTCGGTTTGGAGGGGCATGGAGAAGCCGGCATCCTGGGGGTTACGACCATTTCCCGCACTTCGTCTCCATCCTCTTTTCCACTCCTCCTGGGGCACCGCCTCCCGGGCTGGGAGGTGTCCTGAAGGGGAGAGAGAGAGGAAAGGTTGGTGGGGAAGTGTTGCTCCCCCAAGCCCGGGGTGCCACTCCCTGGCCCCCTGTTTCCAGGAGGCTTGTACAACTTCACCTCCAAGAGTCACTTGGCCCCTCTCTTACTGCTGGGCGCCGCCAGGCGGGTTGGCTTGTTAGGGGGGTGGGCGGTCCCTGGCGGGTCTTGCACCCCTTTCCTTCCCATCTCGATGGCAGCATGGTGCTCGTTCCAGTTATGAAAGGGGTGTCACCATGGTGATTGATCCTTCCCTCGTTGGTTTGAAGGGGTGTGAAGAAACCGGCACCCGGTGTGGGGTGACGACTTATTCCCGCACTTCTACTCAGTCCTCATTTCCCTCAGCCCTGGGGCACAGCCTCCGGGGCTGGGAAGGGGAGAGAGAGAGGAAAGGTAGGTGAGGAAGGGTTGGTCCACTAAGCTCTGGATGGGCTCAGCGGTGCACTGTTTCCAGGGTCATGTCCACCAGGACCTCTGAGCCTCGCTTTGCCCCTCTCTTCCGGCCGCCGCCAACCGGCAGGTGATTGGGTGGGAATGGAAGACCGGCCCAGGCCTTTCTCCCGTGACTTTCCTTCCCAATGCGGGGGTAGGAGGGTGCTCATTCCCATTACAAAGTGGGGTTTCGCCGTGTTGGTTGCTTCTGCCCTCTTCGGCTTTGAGGGGCGGGGTGAAGCCGGCACCCTGTGGGTGGTGACGATCCTTTCTCCCACCTGTTGTCCATCCTCTTTTCCACTACGCCCGGGGGCACAGTCTCAGAGGCTGGGATGGGGTCGGGAATGTGAGAGAGAGAGGAAAGTTCGGTGGGGAAGGGTTGCTTCGCTAAGTTTGGGGGCCACTCTGCGGAACCTTGTTCCCAGGGGGCTTGTGCACCTGGACCTCCGAACGTTGCTTGACCCCTCTCTTCCTGCTGAACCCCCCCCCGGCCAGGGACAGGTTGATGGAGTAGGTCGGTACCTAACAGGTCTCTCACGCGTTTTCTTCCCTTTGCTGGGCAGGAGGGTGGTCGTTCCCCTTTGGAAGAGGGGGATCACCAGGGTTGTTGATCCTGCCCTCCTGGTCTTGGAGGGGAGGGTAGAAGCCAGCAGCCGGTGGGAGGTGACGACCCTTTCCTGCACTTCTACTCCATCCTCTTTTCACTCCGCCCAGGGGCATGGCTTCCTGGGCGGATACGGAGTCGGGAAGGGGAGAGAGAGAGAAAAGTTCCATGGGGAAGCGTTGCTCCACATGCCCGGGATGCCGCTCCCTGCCACCCTGTTCCCAGGGTGCTTGCCCAACTTCACCTCTGAGAGACACTTGGCCCCTCTCTTCCTGCTGGGTGCTCCCCAGCGGGTTGCCGGGTTTGGGGGTTGGTGGTTCCCTGGCAGGTCTTGCAACCCTTTCCTTCCCATCGCGGTGGCAGGATGATACTCGTTCCACTTATGAAGGGAGTGTCACCATGGTGATTGTTCCTGCCCTCCTTGGTTTGGAGGGGTGTGAAGAGACCGGCACCCGGTGGGGTGTAATGATTTATTCCCGCACTTCTACTCCATCCTCCATTCACTCAGCTCTTTGGCACAGCCTCTGGGGCTGGGAAGCGGAGAGAGAGGAAAGGTCAGTGGGGAAGGTTTGCTCCACCAAGACCTGGATGCGCTCAGCGGTGCCCAGTTCCCAGTGGGCATGTCCACCAGGAACTCCGTGCCTCTCTTTGCCCCTTGTTCCTGTTTGCGCCACCCGACAGGTGGCGGTTTGGGGGGGGATCGTTCCCCGGCAGGTCTCGCGTGCCTTTCCTTCCCGTCGCATGTGCAGGAGGGTGCTGATTGCCGCTAAAAGTGGAGTATCCCCGTGGTAGTTGATTCTGCCCTCCTTGGATTGGAGGGGCTTGGAGAAGCCTGCAGCCGGTGGGCAGTGAGGACCTTTTCCCGCAATTCTTCTCCATCTTCTTTAACATTCCGCCCGGGTGCACAGCATCCGGGGCTGGGACAGGGTCGGGAATGGGAGAGAGAGAAGAAAGGTCGGTGGGGAAGGGTTGCTACGCGAAGCCCGGGGGGCCGCTGCATGGCGCCCTGTTCTCAGGGGGCGTGTCCACCAGGACCTCAGAGCCTCTCTTGGCACTCTCTTCATGCCCGCCACCGACAGGCAGGGAATGGCGTGGGGTTCGAGGTCAGTCCCTGGCGGGTCTCGAGCGCCTTTACTTCACGTTGCAGGGGGAGGTGGGTGCTCATTGCTATTACAAAGTGGGGTACATCGTGTTGGTTGCTCCTGCCGTCTCCGGCTTGGAGGGGCGGAGTAAAGCAGGCACCCTTTGGGCATTGACAATCCTTTGCCGCACTTGTTCCCAGTCCTCTGTTCCAATCCACCCTGGGGCACAGCCTCCAGGGCTGGGACGGGGTTGGGAAGGGTAGAGAGAGGAAAGGTCAGAGGGGAAGTGATGCTCTGCCAAGGCGGGGGTGCAGCTCCCTGGCACCCTGTTCCCAGGGGGCGTGTCCATCTTGACTTCTGAGATTTACTTGGCCCCACTCTTCCTGTTGGGCGACGCCAGCTGGGGGCCGGATGGGGGAGAGGTCGGTCCCTAGCGCGTCTCGCACGTGTTTCCTTCCAGTAGCGGTCCAGGAGTGTGCTCATTCCCGTTATGAAGGGTGTTCACCATGGTGATTGATCCTGCCCTCTTTCGTTTGGAGGGGTGTTAAGAAGCCGGCACCCGGATGGGGGTGATGGCCCTTTCCCGCACTTCTACTCCATCGTCTTTTCACTCCGCCCTGGGGCACAGCCTGCAGGGCTGGGAATGGTCGGTAACAGGAGAGAGAGAGGAAAGGTCGTTGGGGGATTGTTGCTCCGCACAGCCCGGGGGGCCACTCCACAGCGCTTTTTCCCAGGGGTCGTGTACACTGAGACCTCCAAGATCACTTGGTCCCTCTCTTCCTGCTGTCGGCCGCCGGGCATTGGGAGGGGAAGGGGTGAGGTCGGTGTCTGGCCGGATTCACACTGCTCTCCTTCCCATCGCTGGGGCAGGTGGGTGCTCGTTTTTGTTTCGAATGGGGATCGCCGTTTTGGTTAATTCTGCCCTCAATGACTTGGAGGAGCGGGGAGACTCTGGCACCTGTTTGGGGATGACCACATTTTCCCTGCACTTCTACTCCATCCAATTTTCACTCAGCACTGGGGCACAGCCTCCGGGGCTGGACAGGGTCGGGAAGGGGAGAGCAAGGGGAAAGTTCGGTGGGGAAGTTTTGCTCCGCCAAGCCCGGGGTGCCGCTCCGTGGAGCCCTGTTCCTAGGGGGCGTGTCTAAAGTGACCTCCGTGAATCACATGGCCCCTCTCTTCCACCACCTGGCGTGGGGCGGTTTGGGCTGGGAGGTTGGTTCCTGGCGAGTCTCCCACGCCTTTCCGTCGTGGTGAGAGGAGGCTGCTGGATCCTGTTACGAAGTGGGGGGTCGCAGTGGTGGTTGATCCTGCACTCCTCGGCTTGGAGGGGTGGGGAGAAGCCGGCACCCGGTGGGCGGTGATGACCCTTTCCCGCAATTCTTCTCCATCCTATTTTCCACTCCAACCGGGGTACAGCCTCCAGGGTTGAGACGTGGTCGAAAAGGTGAAAGAGAGAGAGGAAAGGTTGTTGGGGATTGTTGCTCTGCCAGCCCGGGGTGCCATTCCCTGGCACCCTATTCCCAGGGGCCTGTCCAAATTGACCTCGGAGATTCACTTGGCCCCTCTCTTCCTGCTGCGCTCCACCTGGCGGGGGGCCGGGTGAGGGGCGAGTTCGGTCCCTGTCTGGTCTCGCACTCCTTTCCTTCCTGTCCCAGTGGCAGGAGTGTGCTCGTTCCAGTTACGAAAGGTGGTCACCATGGTGATTGTTTATGCCCTCGTTGGTTTGGAGGGGTATGAATAAACCGGCACCTTGTGGGGGTGACGACCCTTTCCCGCAAGTCTTCTCCATCCTATTTTCACTCAGCCTGGGGGCACAGCCTCCGGGTCTCGGAAGGGTCTGGAAAAAGAGAGAGAGAGGAAAGGTCGGTGGGAAAAGGTCGCTCCGCCAAGTCCTGGATGTGCACAGAGGCGAGGTGTCCCCAGGGTGCATGTCCACCGTAACCTTCCAGCATCTCTTTGCCCCTCTCTTCCTGTTGGAGCCGCCCAACAGGGGTAGTTTGGGGGGAGAATACAGATTCTGGCGGTTCTCGCGTGCCTTTCTTTCCTGTTGCGGAGGCAGGAGTGTGCTCTTTCCCGTTACAATGTGAAATGCCTCCATGGTGGTTTCTCCTGCCCTCTTTGGCTTGGAGGGGTGGGTTGAAGCAGGCAGCCTGCGGGCGCTGATGACCCTTTCCCGCACTTGTTCTCCATCCTCTTTTCCAATACACCCTGGGGCACAGCCTCCGGGGATGGGACGGGGTCGGGAAAGGGAGAGAGAGAGGATAGGTTGGTGGGGAAGGGTTTCACTGACAAGCTGGGGTGCTGCTCCCTGGCACCTGGTTCCCAGGGGGGGTGTCCATCGGGACCTTCGAGAATCACTTGGCCCCTCTCTTCCTGCTATCCGCCACCCGGCATAGGTCGGGGTCGGGGGGAGGATGGTCTCTGTCGGGTCTCGCATCCTTTCCTTCCCATCATGGGTGCAGGAGAGTGCTCGTTCCCTTTACGAAGGGGGAGTCACCGTGGTGGTTGATCCTGCCTTTGCTTGGACACACGTGGAGATGCTGGCACCTGGTGGGGGGTGACGACACTTTCCGTGCACTTCTACTTGATCCTCTTTTCAGTCAGCACTGGGGCACAGCCTCCGGGCCTGGGACGGGGTTGGGAAGGGGTGAGAAAGAGGAAAGTTCCGTGGGGAAGTGTTGCTCCGCCATGCCCGGGGTGCCGTTCCCTGGAACCCTGTTCCCAGGGGGTTTATCCAACTTGACAGCCGAAAGTCACTTGGTCCATCTCTTCCTGCTGGGCGCCACCCAGCGGGTGCCAGATGAGGGGGGAGGATTTTTTTGGCGGTCCTAGCACGCCTTTCCTTCCTGTCGCTGTGGCAGGAGGGTGCTTGTTCCACTTTAGAAGGGGGCTGACCATGGTGATGGATCCTGCACTCATTGGTTTGGAGGACTTTGAAGAAACCGGCACCCAGTGGGCGGTCATGACCCTTTGCCGCTCTTCTACTCCATCCTCTTTCACTCCGCCCAGGGGCAGAGGCACCGGGGCTGGGAAGAGTCAGTAAGGGGAGAGAGAGGAAAGGTCGGTGGGGAAGGGTTGCTCCGGCATGACCTGGATGCGCTCAGCGGTGCCCTGTCCCCATTTGGCATGTCCACCGGGACCTCCGAGCATCGCTTTGCCCCTCACTTCCTGTTGGCACAGCCCGAAAGGGGGCGGTTTGGGCGGGAGATCAGTGCCTGGCAGGGCTCGCGTGCCTTTCCTTCCCGTCGCAGGGGCAGGAGGGTTCTCATTCCCGTTACAAAGTAGAGTGTTGCCGTGGTAGTTGATCCTGCCCTCCTTGGATTGGAGGGGCTTGGAGAAGCCGGCAGCCAGTAGGTGGTGACAAACTTTCCCGCAATTTTCCTCCATCTTCTTTAACATTGCGCCCGGGTGCACAGCCTCTGGGGCTGGGACGGGGTTGGGAATGAGAGAGAGAGAAGAAAGATCGGTGGGGAAGGGTTGCTATGCGAAGCCTGGGGGGCCGCTGCACGGCGCCCTGTTCTCAGGGGGTGTGTCCAACAGGACCTCCGAGCCTCCCTTGGCCCCTCTCTACATGCCCGCCGCCAACAGGCAGGGGATGGGGTGGGGTTCGAGGTCAGGCCCTGGCGGGTCTCGAGTGCCTTTACTTCACGTCGCCGGGGGAGGTTTGTGCTCATTCCTATTACAAAGTGGGGTACATCTTGGTGGTTGCTCCTGCTGTCTCCGGCTTGGAGGGGCAGGGTGAAGCCAGCACCCTGTGGGCATTGACAATCCTTTCCCCAATTGTTCCCAATCCTCTGTTCCAATCCACCCTGGGGCACAGTCTCCAGGGCTGGGACGAGGTTGAGAAGGGTAGAGAGAGGAAAGGTCAGAGGAGAAGTGTTGCTCCACCTATGTTGGGGTGCCGATCCCTGGCACCCTGTTCCCAGGGGGCGTGTCCAACTTGACCTTGAAGATTCACTTGGCCCCACTCTTTCTGCTGGGTGCCACCTGGCAAGAGGCCACGTGATGGGGGATTTCGGTCCCTGGCGGGACTTGCACGCCTTTCATTCCCATCGCGCTGGCAGGAGGGTGCACGTTCCAGTTACAAAGGGGGGTCACCATGGTGATTGATGCTGCCCTCGCTGGTTTGGAGGGGTGTGAAGAAACCGGCACCCTATGGGGGATTACGACCCTTTCCCGCACTTCAACTCCATCCTGTATTCACTCAGCCTGGGGAACAGCCTCCGGGGCTCTGAAGGGTCGGGAAAGAGAGAGAGAGAGAGGAAAGTTCGGTGGGGAAGGGTCACTCCGCCAAGACCTGGATGCGCTCAGAGGCGCCCTGTCCCCAGGGGGCGTGTCCACTGGGACCACCCAGCATCACTTTGCGCCTCTCTTCCTGTTGTCGCCGCCCGACTGGGGTGGTTTGGTGGGGGAGAACGGTCCCTGGTGGGTCTCGCGTGCCTTTCTTTCCCGTGGCGGAAGCAGAAGTGTGCTATTTCCCGTTACAAAGTGGGGGGGTCGCCATGATGGTTGATCCTGCCCTCTTCGGCTTGGATTGGCAAGGAGAATCCGGCAGCCGGTGGGCTGTGACGAACCTTTCCCGCACTTGTTCTCCATCCTCTTTTCCAATCCACTCTGGGGCACAGCCTCCGGGGCTGGGATGGTGTCGGGAAGGGGACAGAGAGAGGAAAGGTCGGTGGGGAAGGATTGCTCCACCAATGTCGGGGTGCCGCTACCTGGCACCCTGTTCCCAAGGAGCGTATCCAACTTGACCTCTGAGAGTTACTTGACCCCATTCTACCTGTTGGGTGACGCCGGCTGGGGGCTGGATGGGGGGGAGGTTGGTCCCTAGCGGGTCTCGCACGCCTTTCCTTCCCGTCGGGGTTCCAGGAGGGTGCTCGTTCCCATTATGAAGGGGTTTCACCATGGTGATTGATCCTGCCCTCTTTCGTTTGGAGGGGTGTGAAGAAGCCGGCACCCGGTTGGGGGTGACGAACCTTACCTGCACTTCTTCTCCATCCTCATTTCACTCAGCCCAGGCGCACAGCCTCCAGGGTTGGGAAGGGTCGGTAACAGGAGAGATAGAGGAAAGGTCGGTGGGGAAGGGTTGCTCTGCCAAACCCGGGGGGCCGCTCCAAATCGCCTTTTTCCCAGGGGGCGTGTCCACTGGGACCTCCAAGATCTCTTGGCCCCTCTCTTCCTGTTGGCTGCCACTCGGCGGGGGGCTGTGTGGGTGGGGAGGACGGTCTGTGGCGGAACTCGCGTGCTATTCCTTCCCTTTGCGGAGGGAGGAGGGTCCTCATCCGATTAATAAGTGGGGGGTCACCGTGGTGGTTGATCCTGCCTTCGTTGGCTTGGAAGGGCAGGGAAAAGCCGGCACCCTGTGGGCGGTGATGACCCTTTCCTGCACTTCTTCTCCATCCTCTTTTCCACTCCGCTTGGGGACACAGCCTGCAGGGCTGGGAGGAGTCGAGAAGGGGGAGAGAGAGGAAATGTCGTTGGAGAAGTGTTGCTCCACCAATTCGAGCTGCCTGTCTGTGGCGCCCTGTTCCTAGGGGCGTGTCTAACGTGACCTCCGAGAGTCACTATGCCCCTCTCTTCCTGCTGTCCGCCGCCCGGCGTGGGGCGGGATGGGCTGGGAGGTCGGTCCCTGGCAAGTCTCCCACGCCTTTCCTTTCCGTGGCAGTGAGAGGAGGCTGCTCATTCCTGTTACGACGTGGGGGTTCGTCGTTGTGGTTGATCCTCCTTTCCTCGGCTTGGAGGGGCATGGAGAACCCGGCAACCTGTGGGCGGTGACGACCCTTTCCTGCAATTCTTCTCCATCCTCTTTAACATTCCACCCGGGTGCCCAGCCTCCGGGGCTGTGACAGGGTCGGGAATGGGAGAGAGAGAGGAAAGGTTGGCGGGAAAGGGTTGCTCCGCCCACACCGGGATGCGCTCAGAGGCGCCCTGTTCCCAGGGTTCCTGTCCAACGTGACCTCTGAGAGTCACTTGTCCCCTTTCTTCCTGCTGGGTGCCGCCCAGCGGGGGGCCGGCTCTGAGTGAGGTCAGTCCCTGGCCGATCTACTGGGCCTTCCCATCGCAGGGGCAGAAGGGTGTTGGTTTTTCTTACGAAGCTGGGGGTCGCCATGGTGTTTGATCCTCCCTTCCACGGCTTGGAGGGGCATCAGACACTGGGACACTGGCAACCTGTGGGCGGTGAAGACCCTTTCCCACACTTCTTCTCCATCCTCTTTAACATTCCGCTAGGGTGCACAGCCTCCGGGGCTGGGAAGTGTTCGGGAATAGGAGAGAGAGAGGAAAGGTCGGTGGGGAAGGGTTGCTCCGCCAAACCAGGGGGGCACTGCACAGTGCCTTTTTCCCAGGGGGTGTGTCCACCGGGACCTCCGCGAGTCACTTGGCCCCTCTCTTCCTGCTGGCTGCCACCCGGCGCGGGGCGGTGTGGGTAGGGAGATAGGTCCGTGGCAGGTCTGGCGTGCTTTTCCTTCCCGTCGCAGGGGGAGGAGGGTGCTCATCCCTTTACAAAGTGGAATGTCAGTGGTGGTTGATCCTGCCCTCGTTGGCTTGGAGGGGCGGGGAGAAGCCAGCACCCTGTGGGCAGTGATGACCCTTTCCTGCACTTCTTCTCCATTCTCTTTTCCACTCCGCTCCGGGGCACAGCCAGCAGGGCTCGGAGGAGTAGTGAAGGAGAGAGAGAGAGGAAAGGTAGGTTGAGAAGTGTTGCTCCACCAAGCCCGGGGTGCCGTTCCGTGGCGCCCTGATCATAGGGAGCGTGTGTAACGTGAACTCCGAGAGTCACCTGACCCCCTCTCTTCCTGCTGTCCGCCGCCTGGCATGGGGCGGGATGGGC